>OU342741.1:351162554-351402544 GCA_910589775.1 Avena eriantha
CTCGATTGGTGACACCGCCGTGCCCTTCCCGGCGGCATCCACTCCCGCCCGTGGCTTGCCCTTCGCCAAGGAGGCAACAATGGCGTTCTGCACAGCTTCGTCCCCGTCGCCCTCCACATCGGAATCGACAATGACGAAGGTGACGGGGTTGGCGTGGACCGAGCGCCGTCGCGCCTGGCGGCTCCTGCTCGAGCTCGACACCCGCATCAGTCCTTCTACAGGTAGGAGGGGCCGAGCTCGCATACGTAGCGTCGTCGCTCCTCTCAAGAAACCATGGCCATTTGATACTGCGACGGTAGGATCTTGGGGTGGATCCGCCACGGCGAGCCCTACCGGAAGCGGTGGAGCGGATGGATCTGCCGGCGCGAGCCATGACAAGTTCCTAGGAGGGAGTAAGATTGTGGGCCAGGCATGTCTGGTTCCTGAGCAAGACCTCCCAGTGATATGTACGCAGGCAAGGTACCAAAAAATTTCGTCCAATGCGCGCGACAGGGCTTTTGAACCACGAAGGCGCGAGTTTCTTTTGACAAGTCCACACGCTAGGTCCCCCACCTGTCAGCCGAATGTGGACGGTAGGATTCTGCCCGAGTTATTAAGTAGGGATAAATCCCGCTTCACCACTACCCTGACATCCAAAGGCTCCTCTTTCTTCTGCCCTCGCTCCCCTCGCTCATGGCTCGCAGTTCGTGCAGTTCGTCTCGGGCGGAATCAGGGTCGGCTCAACGCCGTCAGGCAGGTGACCCCATCAGGTACTGGAGGGCGCCCTACGATTACTACCCCGATATGCTGTGTTTGTGTGGTGAGAATATGCCGAGATGGATTTCATGGACCGACGAAAATACTGCAGGAAAATTCAGCAACTGCAGCATCAAAGCGGTAAGTTCCTACTGTAGGTACAATGGTAACCCGGATCCGGAAAGCGTAATGTAATTCTTTTTTTGTTTCCTTCGAGCTACTACGCGGGAAGGGAGGGGGACTGGCTGTGACAAGTTTGTGTGGATCAAAAAGCCACTAACAGGTTTTCACAAAGAGCTTGTTCAGGATCTGCGTGATGCTGTGTGGGACAAGAAAGAGGAGATTCGTGCGATGGAGCGAGAGATCCGGGAGCTTCGCCAGGTGCAGGGGAGGCAGGGGCAGGGAGGTGGTGAGACAGACGGGCTCAAGATTAGGCCAGATAGTGGGCACAATTTCCTCATTATCTGGGCATTATCTGTTGCATTTGCAGTTTATGTTGCCATGTCATTGTCCAGCAGCTGAAATAAGTTGCTGCTTCGTGGAGTGTAGCGGCCAGCTTAAGAAATTGTTTTCCAGCCTAGAAACTTATCATAAGTGTAATGCTAACAACAGGGATTTATTAAGCGCCTATAAACAAATCACGTATGTGCCACTAACACCCATCAATTTTGGAGAGGATTTAACCACTCAGCTATCGCGATTGTTCAGATAGTAGTGGCACAGTCATAGTTTTGGATTCAACTAGTGGCCTCGGCCGTACCATATCCTAAAGTCGCTATACATTTTACTGCTAGTACAAGAGGCAGATTGTTTCGCCCGACAAGTTCCACGCACACAGCTCCAGAGTTTAACCAAACTACATATATAGGTTCAAGTTCAATACATCATTAGGCTGCTACACTGCTAGCCCTCTTTCTCTGCTTGGGTGCCAAGTTTCTTCCTCTTTCCTTCAGGTCCACTGGCTTCTTCATCTCCTGCCTTCATCCTCTTCCTAGGTGCCAATTTTCTTACCTTCACGTACCCTGCATCTCCGGGCCGAGGGAAGTCAGGCCAATCAGCACCAGAATCTTGTCCGGCATCATCACTCCACTCGTTTTGGTTTTCTTCCGCAGCAAAATCACTGAGTCTGTTGTCTTGTTTCTTACCTTGCGCTTCCTGTAAAAAAACAGTACATGGATTACTACCTTATATCTACAGACTATAAACAATTTTTGTGTGTGAATGTACCATCTCATACCTAGGTTTGGGAGCATTAAGGGGACATCCAGCTGCTCTATGGCCTATAAGATGGCAGGTCTTGCATCTGTTTTTGCCCTTTTTTGTAGCACAGAAAGCCAAACCCTTCTTTTCGAGAAAATTCTTAAACCTATTCACCTGGGGTCTTCCTCTGCCCCTTTTTGTAACTGGCTGGCAAAGCTCGAAAGACATTTGGACTTGAGGCCACTGAGATGGGTCTGTACATGGCTCGATGGATCCAGCGTACGTAGCTCTGAACTTTTCCATAGAGTAGTAGTCTGACAAATACTGATCCAAATGTGGTAGAGTTCTTTTCTTCACCAAGAAGGCCAAGGCGTGGTCGCAAGGTTTCCCGGTATGCTGCCACTCTAAGTAGGTGCATTCTCGCAGCTGGATGTTCACAACATCCCTTTTGCCACTCTTGGACATATCGACCACCTCACAGCTTCTGTTGGTTGACGGGAGAACCTTAAGATGAGCAAGTCATCGGCTTCTCTTGTGCAGTTGATGTACAACTGGCGGTAGCATATGTCCTTTAAGTCTCCTACCGATCTCTCTCCTTATATTTAACAACTTCATGATCATACCACGTATGCTGTCCATCAAGATATGAACATGACGCACTTTTATGTCCTTCACCCAGTTATTCAGGCATTCTGCAAGGTTGTTGTTTATGTAATCAATTTTGATGTCAGGGTTGAATTGACTCCTCTTCCATATCTGCGAATGATGGATGGCTAAGTACTCTGGAAGTTCAGGGGCTTCGGCAAAAATCTTGCTCATGAAATAATCGCTGCTACTAGGTTTGTAAACTCTAGCAGCAGGAAACATGTAACGAAATACGCTGCCTGCATAGTGTGAGTACAAGTTGAGCATCATATGGGCATGGCATTCTCTACCTTCAGCTCGCGGGAACACCTCCTTCACTGCATTTGTCAGCCCTTTGCATGCATCCGTGGATATAGCCAATGGATCCATGTGGCCTATTGATCTCCTGAGCTGCCTCATAAACCAGACCCAGTTTTCCTCCGTTTCTACTTCAAACAGCCCGAATGCCACTAGGAACATCCAGTTGTGACCATCAAGTGTTGTGGAAGATGGCAGGCAACCTTTCCATTTGCCAGTTAGGACAGTGCTGTCTACACTCAGATACGGCCTACAGCTGCCCTTGAATCCATCGATGCAAGGTTTAAGCGCCATGAAAAATCTTTTGAAATATATTTTACCACCTTCTGATTCGGTGTCAATCTCCACAACACTCCCTGGACACCTAGCTTATACCTCCGCCTTGAAGTTGTACAACATCCTGAAGCTATTGGTCCAATCCCCGTGCAAGACCCCCAGAGCTTTCTCTTTACCTTTCCAAACCATGTAATACGGAAGGACAATGTTGTATTTAGAACCGAGGCTAGTCTGAATATTCTTCGCGGTCTCCTTAGGGTTATCCTTTAGTATGGACATAGATTGCATAGCCACCCACTCCGTATCAGCCATTGAGGATTTCAGTTTGCTTCCTGTCGGACACATGTGTGTAGGGCCCATTCTGTTCACCTGCAACACCGATTCATTTAAAAGGTAAGCAGAGTCGACTAGTTGCCAGAAAGATATCGCACATCAATTGTAGTTATAGAGTGAAAAGAGAGAGAGAGTTCTAATGGTTTGCTGCATTCATTGCCCCAATACCCTAATTGCAGTCGACGCAGGTAAGGATCTTGCTGTGATCCTCCATGGACAATGTACCTCGGCCCGTCCATTCATCCACGTTAACTTGCAAACGGCCTCATACCTCTCGGCAGAGTTCTTCAGTCGATAAACGTCGAACTCCTCCTTGATACAAAAATGCCGGAACGACATCCTGAACTCATGCATGCTCCTGAACTCGGTGCCGACCGAAATTATAGGATACTCGTGGTCATGTTTCATTTCTTCTACTTCAACACCCAAATCATCGACTGGAATACCAGCCTCATCGTTAAGTTCCTCGTCTATTTCATCATCACCAGATTCTTGATCCTCTACAGTGCCTGCTTCTTCATCTGATTCAGAATCTTCGCCATCGTCTCTAATGCCTAGTACTGCACACATCATATTTACTCCCATGGGTGGGGCTGCACCATCGTCTCCACCCGGATGGACAGGAACATTGCCCCAGTCCACCTCACCGACAACTCTGTTTTCTCCAAGACACTCGGTTGGTTCTGCTGCAACCACATGGGGTGGTCTTACGTTTGCACGCATCCCAGGTACTTCAATGGACAAACAGCAGTCAGAATCAATTTCATCTTGAGTGTATAGAACCCTCTTGCTCTTCCTGTGTATATCCTCCTTCCTGATGTAATCTTTCCTGATGGTATCAGTAGGGCTTGACATCCACGTTCCATACCCCATCGAACTAGGCCTTTTGCTGCCGCTCTTGGGTGTGATCTCCTTACTGCCTCCCCTCACGGGTGTTGGCTCCAGGGTGCTGGCATTATTGCCTGACCTCTGCGGCGTGTTCTTCTTCGAATTAACCCTTTTGCTGCTACTATTGGGCGTGTTCTCCTTCGAGCTGGCATTATTGCCTAACCCCAGCGGCGTGTTTTTCTCCAAATTAGCGCTTTTGCTGCTACTATTGGGCGTATTCTCCTTCGTGCTGGCATTATTGCCTGACCTCAGCGGCATGTTCCGCTCCAAATTATCCCTTTTGCTGCTACTATTGGGCGTGTTCTCCTTCGTGCTTGCATAATTCCCTGACAGCGGCGTGTTCCGCTCCAAATTAGTGTTTTTTCTGCTCCCACTGGGTGTGGTAGAATCCGTGCTGGCCATCTTTGCCTCTTTGCTACCACTCCTGGGAGTGTTCACCACCGTGCTAGCCCTCTTAGCGTTTTTGCTGCTACCGTTCGGTGTGGCATTTTGACTGGATCTCAGGGGTGTACTCTGCGGCATGGTGCCTTTTGTCGTGCGACTCTTGGGCGTCCTCTTCTCTGGCGTGGTCTCCTTGGTGACGTTCTTCTTCGGGGTGCCCTTTCTGGGGATGCTCTTCCTGCTCCTCTTTATGACGCTCCTCTGTAAGACTCTCCTCTGTTCGAAGCCACCCTCAGTCGCACCAGCCCTAGTGATGCCATGGATCAGGTCATGCATGCCTTCTAAAAGTCCATCTCTATTGTCGAGTTCCAATTCCTCTCCAACCGTGAGCACTACCAAGTGGAAGTAAACTTCACCTCTATAATGTTTCCTTGTAAACGGTACGACTAAATCCTTGGTATCTTTCACTTCGATAGCCTTTTTGCTCCTGTAACCATAATATAACAAACGTGCTTCCTGGGAGGACCCCCACAACACCTTCACACATAACGATGCCATCAGGTCAGATAACTCTACCACTTCAGGGTCGTATCTGCCAAGGATTACATCAAACTCGTCATAGAATTTTTCTGTACCATCATCTAATTTTGCAGTATAATCCGCGACACCGATACGAACGATTACTTTGCCATCATCAGGTTCTCCAGGATAGAAACCTCCGAGAGGTTCGAGAGATGGAGCGGCACCATCAGACCCAGCCCCAATGCCACTACCGCCATCACCAGCGTCATCGTTAGCTGGATCAACCTCGGTGGAAGTACCATGACCAGGAGCAAGGCGAGGGACCTTAGCAGCGGGAGCTACATTACATGGTGGACAGGCAGGGCCCCTTCTAACGGCAGCCACGATAGGATCAGCTGCTGCCATGCCACCTCGACGATCAGGAGCAGTTCCCACAACAGAAGTGTTTCGAGTGCTAGCAGAGTCCAGACCACGAGCTGGCTTCAGACCAGCAGCTCGCTGAACCCGAGCAGGGGTTCGAGGAGGAGAGAATGGTTCAGTCTTTGCAACAACAGTGGGGCAGCCTCCGGAAGCCTTAGTTTGCTCAACAGGGGCAGGGATTGGATCAACAGTGTCCAGATCAACAACAACACGAGGATGACCAGTACCAGCAGATTCTAGAGCATGGGTTCGCACAACTTGAGGACGGTTTCGAGGAGGAGCAGCACACAAGGCGGCGGTCTTGGCAACAACAGCGGGGCAGCCTCCGGACGCCTTAGTTTGCTCAATAGCGGCATGGATTGGGTGAGCAGCTGCCGCAGCAACACGAGCACGGGGACGGGGATGACCAGTACCAGCAGATTCCAGAGCAGAGTTTTCCACAACGGCAATACGGGGACTCTACGAGGAGGTTGCCTGACAGAAGCATGTCGCGGATGAGGAACCACATTTTTCTCAACAACAGCAGGGGCTCGAGTTAGACCTCCCTCACCAATAATAGCTGGGCGACTCCCAGTAGCAGGAGCTTCCTCATCCACTATGTTACACACCAGCGTAACCACGCGAAGCCTAACATGCTGTTTCATCAACCCAATTAGCTAACTGTCACGCGCTACAGGAACCTTGAAGCCTCGGTCATCAACGAGGCTAAACCGTGCAGTCTGCTCTGGCCTCATTTCAGCAAGTTCACGCACAACAGCAACCAAACCAGGGATAGTGCATAACTGCACAGGCGCCACTTCCATCTTCAGACTCTGATCCTCTTTCCACGTGCTCTTCCCATGTGCTAATTTAATGAGGTGGCCGCAGATGCTCACCAGAACCGTGTAGCTGGGTTCAGCAGAGATCCTAGTTGACAGAAAATTGGAGACAAAAGATAAGAATTGTTTGTCAGCATCGTGCTAGCAAACAATTCTATGTTCGATATATCTCTGTAATGCCAATAGCCAGCTAGCAGTTATAGGTAGTGCGAATAGCAAAGAGAAGAGTAACTCACCCGAAATTAGCCAGGAGTACTTCTTCCTCGGCAAATGGATCTGCCATCCTCCGCGCTGCTCAGCTTGTCGGCGGTAGAGGCGGGCTAGATTGTCGCAACGGCTGGCACGGCATTCGGCATTAGAGCTCGGTAGCAGCGAGTAGGCGTAGCAACTTGGCGCCAGAAGTCAAATGCCCGACGAGATCTTTCTGGTTGGAGAGGGGATTTCGACGCCGCCGGTGCTAGGGTTCATGCGAAAGGAGGGAGGGGTGGATTTGCGAATTTGGTCAACGCACGATGCTCCTTTAGTATCTCGTTTCGCCTACGTGGTTACCGCGTTGGCGCTCGCGTCACGGAAATATTACTGACATGAGGGTCCCGACCGTCTACTTCACGAGGCAGTTTCACGGCATGTTTGGGTTTGGTAGGGGTGATACGAGTTTGCATCGAAATGGCCCCTCTCGGTAGTTGGCGGCCCAACTTTTCGAAACGCGGTGATTTCAGGCAACTTAGGTACCGCCATGCGCTGGCCTACCAACTTTGGTACCGCAGACGAAAAAGCCCCTGCTAGACGTGCAGAACGGCGGCGTAGGCGCCCTCGTGACGAGCCGGCGCGGCGGGGGACGAGTAGGTCAGGGACCCCCCCATATACGGGTCACCGTAGCCGGTGAAGCCGCCGAAGGTGGAGGCCGCGGTTGGCGCGGCCGGCTGGAGCACGGTCGGCTGGGTGGGCGCCGCGTGAAGATGGGCGCGTCGACCTAGGCCGGGCATTGGGACGGCGATGGAGGGAACTTGATCTGAGTGATCGGGACCCCCTGGTTGAGGGCGGCGGCCGACGGTGGTGGGACGGTTGTCGCGGTCAGGGGCGGTGGTGGTGGTGCGGCGGTCCCCAAGACGGGCATCACAGGCGCGTAGGACCCTTGAAGAAACGACCGGAGGTTCGAGACCGCCAGGCTGAGATCACGGACAACAGTCGAAAGCTCCGCTGGAGAGAGGACGGCGCCCGGGTCGAGGATCGGCGCCGTTGGCGCAGCCGTGGTGGTCGTGGGCTCGCCGGCGGTGCCGGCGACGGAGGTGGTGGGAAGGCTCGAAGACATGATCGATCCAAAGCTATCTGATACTAAATTGGTAGAGGCTAGAGGTCTACCGGATCTGGGGCGTAGGTTCTAGGGGTGAAAGTGAGTTGCGAGAGAGCGAGGAAGTCGGCGCCAGTGGCGGGGCGCCGTCGCGCGAGGCTGGGGAGGTGGCATAGGGAGCAGGCGGCGGCTAGGGCTCGGAGAAGGCCGACTCCTTCAGGAGTCGGCAATAAAATTCTGATTATTGCTTAATTGTCAATATCTGATTAGAACTCTTATATAATAAAATAAACTGGACTAAGCCCCTAATTTGATCCACTATTAGGCCTTTTTCTCGTATACGGGATGCCGAACATAACACCTCTTTCTTAACGTACACTCTAGGACAATTGTTTAATTCAAGCAAAGTCCGCGACCCACACTGTGAGTAAGATAGCCGGCTAACCAGGATGGAACATGGACATTTAGTGTAGTTGACGAGCAACACCAACACGTGCTTCAACACTTAGCTTCCTCATGTCTGGACCCAGAACAAGTAATCAAGGATGCAAAAGCACTAATCCACAAACCCTTGGCAGACAAAAATACTTAATCTCTAGATGACAAGACAGGGGATGTTGTTTTGAAATAAAAGCTCAAAACATAGCCCCATCATTATTTTCTTCATCATGCTTTTGATCTGTTCAGAATTGCTACAATTTGGTGGAAATATTTTTCCATCTGAACTTACGTCTTGGGTGAATAGCTGATAACATTTTTTTGATTTCAAATAGATATATAACATTAACTCCTAGCAGTCTATGGTCCTAATAGACATATAACATTAACTCATAACAATCTATGGTCCTAATAGACGGGTACGGCAATACGCGCCATGATCTAGTATACTGTGAGGTAATAACACCCTTAGTCCCATAACTTACACACTAGGTGCAGATAAGTTCCAGAAGTTGCAAAACTCGCCTCCGTCGTCCCACAATTCGCTAATCCGAAACTAACTGGCACAAATAGTCTGATACGTGATTCGAGTGCAAAACAAACTAACGATCTCAATTTGCAGATGCACCCTCTAAAACTGTCATTTAGAGCCAGGGTCCTTCCACGCGTTTTGCGTTTTGCAACCGCTTCGCGCATGTAGCTAATTTATCCCTAGTTTCCCTGTGCGCCGTTCTTCAATGTTTCTTCCATGGTCGCCGAGGAAGCAGACGACGCCGCCTCCTTCTCTCTGCCGTCCGTGATGCCATTCTTGGCGAGATGCCGCCAGAACTACACTACCGCGATTGGAACGAAGATCCGCCGGGATATGGTACTGTCGAATTTTCCTCTTCGGAACTCCTCATGATCGAATGCATTGGATATTTGTAGGGTTTCCCCCCTTGTGATCTAGATGAGATAATGGATTCTGAGCGGTGGGAAAGTCGCAGTAGTAGTCTGGCATCGTCAATTCTTCGAGTAATTGCAGTTTTAGGAGCATCCACTAAATACCATCCAGCCAAAAATCCTTGCTCTACTAATTAATTCAAGAAGCGCCCAGCACAATCTGGAGTTTGCACTGCGAACAGAATCAAGCGCTTGCAGTCACCACACTTGAATTTTAGTGCACAGCTAGGCTTACGTAGCTACCGTCCCGCAAAAGCAGAATTTCAGTTTTAGGAGAAGTTCATGCCATGTTTGTGACAGCTCGGCCTCACAGTTTAGGATCAGTTAAGTGAATCGTGCTTTTAAGTTTTGTTGAATTAGTCCATCAATATTCATTCCTCTATTCATTCTGACTGTTTTTGAAGATGGATAGGATAAGGATTAGAAGAACTGAGCAAGATTGCTCTGTATCAGTTCGGCTATAGTCTGAAATTTTGACTAAACTTGTTGTTAATGGGCACTGTTATCTTACTATTTCATGCGTGTCTTGTAGCAAGCAGAGGAATCGATGTATGATCTGTTCGAGAGTTTGCTGTTCAGGCGTTCTAGAAGAAATTGCTTGTGCTGTGTTAGTCTCAGGTTATTTTGTAGCTTGTCTCTGCTATTCATGGCACAGTCTGATATTCCAGTTCTCAACAGTGTTTTCTGATGCTTATGTTTTAATGCTTGCATAATTGTAGAAGAAAGCATAAGTTGGAGGGTGGAAAACCATTGTCATATTGTAACACTGTTGACTACTAACTACAACACTCAGAGAAACATGTTGTTGAGCATTTAAACTTTTGTGAGGCTTTAAAAATGGATTACATGCTTTTCTGAAATCTTTTCATCTCTGAATTTTGTGCAAATTAATGCCATGTTCTCTTCTCACATATTATAGTTATAGTGTGCAATATTTCTCAGTGATGTCTAAATTGGTGCTCTTTTGTCAGTGTTCAATGCAGGAGGCAATTCTGATCTTTTTTCAGTGAAAGTATGCCACAATGGTTTATTTTGTGGATTGAGAGAGTACTTGTCCTATATGTGTGCATCCACTGCTGTATTTGACAATTGCAGTGCTCATAGTTGGTTAGCTGCAAGTATTGATAAAATACTGAGATATTTGGGCTGTCAGAGGGATGGAATACTTCAGGTCTATTGGTGTTTGCCAGGGAAAGACATTATTGATGGTTTGGTACCGGTTGACAGGGATGCACACTTTGCTGAGATGGTTGAACATAGCAGGTCACATAAGACACTTGTCTTATACATTGATCATAATAATTTTGTCAAAACATTTATAGATGATCTGATACTCACTGAAGGGCCTTTATTCCTATCGTCATCAGCCCGAGGAGAGTGCCATGGACATCTAACCTTCAAGTGGAGCAAATGTAGCAAAATGAGGTTCTAGCAGAGCAACTGCATGCACATGTTGATGAGGTTTTAGAAGACCATGTGCTCCCGGATGGTGGTTTAGCAGAGCAAGTGCAGCCCATTGTTGATGAGGTTTTACAAGATCAAGTGCACCCAGTTGGTGGTTTAGCTAAGCAAGTTCAACCCATTGTTGATGTGGTTTCAAAACAACAAGTGCAGCTAGATGGTGATTTTGCGGAGCAAGTGCAGCCAAATGTTGATGTGGTTTCAGAACAACAAGTGCAGCTAGAGGGTGATTTTGTTGAGCAAGTGCAGCCAAATGTTGATATGGTTTCAGAACAGGAAGTGGAGGTACATTGCTTCCATATTGACAAGTTACTGCCATGTTCTCCTTTTAAATATTAAACATACAGTGTGTTGGGGTTCCGCGTATGAAAAAAATAAATTTTACTCTACGCCCCTGAACCCCTGAAGCTGCCAGGACCTATCTATTAGTAATACAGTAACGAGAGGGGCTTTTCGCGAACTTACCCTTGAAGACCGAAAAGCGTTGTCAACGCTCAGGAGAGCGTGGTTGATGTAGACGAGCCGAAGCCGACCTCAAGGTCGTGATGAAGTCCTTGCGCTCCTTTGGCTCCAACGACTTGAGTGCCTCAAGTGCGACACCTCGCGGGGAGTTACACATGTCCGGTGCCTGACGATGACTCCCGCTTCCCCGATCCAGTAGCAGTTGCGGAAGTAGAGCTCCCGGATCCGAATCCCACAGCGCGACGGCGCTCCGTGGTGAAGATGTCTCTCGTTCGCGCAGTCCAGACTTGGGACCACGGTCACGAGAGAGAGAGGGGGAAAGAGAAAATATCAATTAGAGGTCCTCCCAAAAGTGAGAAGACCTTTATTGATTATTGGTGTATTTTATTTGGCCAAATACCGCCACTATATATAGGGGGAGGGGAGGTACTACCTCCCTCAAAGTCCCGGGGTGGGACTAAAGGAGAGGTGGGGGAGGGGAGGCCGCCGACCACCCTAGTGGGCCCCGCGCGGGGGGCTAGGCCCAACCGGCCACCCCCTTGGCCCCTTCTCCCTCTCTTCTTTCCCTAATGGGCCCTCTCCCCTCCGGGAATTGGCCCACTAAGCCTTTGACCATTTAAATTGATTTTTCTCTTTATTAAATAATTATGAATAAATGATTAAATTAATATTTAACATTCATTCACATATTATTCAACCTGCGTGGTTATGGAACACTTCCACCTCCACTCCGGACATCCTCCGGACTTACCGAAACCCTTCCGGTTTTCTCTCTACTATTCTTCGGCGATTCTACCAATCCTATAAACACTCTCTAAGCATCGTCAAGCCCTTAAGCGTGATACCCCACGGTTCGGGAACACTCCAGACATGGTCAGGACACTCCCGCACCAATGATCGACAGAGGAACCTGGATGGCCATGTGACCCCTGTGCGTTCCACGAAGATCTTTCGTCGTTTGAACCGGGACAGTCGTGTCTTATTCCCTTTGTCTCTCGATACTTGTATTGCCCGAGATCTGATCAAAGACATCACAATGTCGTGTTCAATCTCGTTACTGAACAATGCTACTTGACTCGTTCCGACAAGTGATATCCCTGTGATCAAATCACACGCTGCGCAGCTATTGGATATAACCTCTCCGAGTGGGCCCTTGAGTATCTTTCCGTCACGTGGACGGACAAATCCCGCTCTTGACATATATTGCCTCAACGGTTTCCTCCGAATACTTGAACACACCTTTATAACCACTGTATTACCAAGTGGCGCTTGATGCTATCAAAGCACTCTCGGGAGACAGTGATTGATATAGTCTCACGGTCTAAGGAATAGTCTACGAGGATCCATTTCTAATCATCGTAACTTGAACTTCGTGACATGATCAGGTCACGATGTTTAGGTTGGGTATTGGTTCATCATCTCATTCTCGGAATGAGATGACTCCATTTCCAACTAGCATAAATGCCACATGATCAGGAAACATGATCATATGTTGACCAATGAACCAGTGACTAGAGTTTCACTGGGAACCCCTAGTTGTTTGTATATCACACGTGTATTGATATTTTCACTCAATACAGTTATAACATGATATAAAACTTAATCATAAACTATATGAAATATGATAATAGTCCTTACTACTATTTGTCGCTAGGGCATATTTCCAACATAGTGTGCATTATACTGACAAATTCCTTATATTATTACAGCACGTGCAGGTTAACGATAGTGAGAGTGACACTGATTGTAGTATATAAGACAGTGACTACGATGCCGAAGATGGGGATGATGACTTATTTGTAGACAATGTAGACATAGAAGTGAATGATCATAATGAGAAAGAAATAGTAGAAAAAAATGAAGATGAGGATGCTCTTGAGGATGGAGACCTGAATCTCATAGGAGAAGAAAGAGAGAAGCTGAAGCCCAAGATTAGGGCATTCAATCCATAGGTTGACATGGATAATCCAATCTTCAAAACAGGAATGGTGTTTAGTGGAGTTGGGGAGGAAAGGAAAGGTCTAGCAGCATATACTATAAGAAATAGTGTAAAAATCCAGAAGATCAAGAACGACAAGAGAAGGTTGGAAGCTGTTTGTGATGGTGTTTGTGATGGAGGATGTAATTGGTACTTTCGAGCTGCAAAAGATAGTAGATATGGTGGATTTGTCCTAAATGCATATGAAGGGAATCACAAATGTGAGAATGTGTGGGAATTGAGAGCACTCACTCCAAATGTGCTCAAAGACAAATTTATTAATGAATTCGGAGATAATTAAAAGCTTGATCTCAAGGGTTTTTCAGGAAAGGTGACAAGGGAATTCAATATGTGCCCAAAGAGGTGGAAGTTGGAGAGAGCCAGGAAAGCAGCTTTGTTGGAAATTCATGAAATATGGAAAAAATGAAGGCTGATAAACCAGAAGCTTATGAGTGGGTTGAGAAGTTAGTGCCAAGTACATGGATAAAGGCCTTTTTCCAAGAATTTCCCAAGTGTGACATGCTACTGCATAATCATTCAGAGGTGTTCAAGATGTGATTTATTTTGTTACACATGAAGTTTTATCTTTTACCTACATTTAACAATTGTGGCTTCTAATTCTACTTTTACCAATGTTTTGCTCCACAGCTACATCAATGAAGCCAGCGAAATTTATGTCTTGCAGGAGCAGAATCTTGTGCCAATTAGTAGGGTACTTGGCCCTTTTCCTGAAAATGCCTTTGTGGCAGATGCTAGAGACGCTATTCCTGAAACTAGAGTGATGATCACAACAGCTTCATCTAGAGGAAATTTGAGGAGAAGATATAGAGGAAGAGGTACAACAAATAGAGAAGCATACAAAGGTAAAGCACCAGCAGAGAAACAAGAAAGCAGCAGCAGTGTCAGAGGAAGAGGAAATGGAAAGAAAAGAGTTGACGATGCTACTATTGATGCTGACAGAGGAAGATCAGCTAAAAGAGGATACAAAACAGGCACTGGGAGTGCGCACTACCTCTTGTTTGGTGATGACCAACATAGAGGTGAAATTCCAGATTTAAATGTCGAAGTTCTTCCTGATTTAAATGTGGATGAATTTCCTATCAGTCAAAATGCACCATCTCCTGATCATTTGTAGATGCTTGTTTCATTTACGCATTTGTGTCCATGTCTTGTTCTAGAATTTATGTCTTTGGGAATTTTGTGTACATAGTCACTCTAAATTGGAGGCACTATAATGTTTGGATTATGTTATTTCCTCCGATGAGAACATGGGGAGCTGAAGGACAAGTATGTGTTTACTACTGATTCGTAAACATTTATAGTCAGGAATGTATAATCTTATTTTTTCCAACTTCTTCTTATGGTTGCCAATCTAAATACTCCAGTACCAAGCAAGTATCAATCTATATAGTATAATAACTACGTAATCTGAATCAAGTATCAATGGTAGCTACAACCACTTTTGGGGAATGCTCATGTAATTCCTGATCTCGATGTGCAAGGATTTCCATTAAGTCAGAATGCACCAAGTGTTGATGTTATCTAAGTGTCAAACCTCCTGAATTTGAGCTCTGTTTTGTCAATGTACATACTCAATGTGTTTATCTCTTTGAGCTCTATTCCATGTTTTATATTGTCTTGCTGCTTCTGAGTAGATTTTTTTCTCCTTTTTTGCTAACATTGTACACATTCTTTGTCAGCATTGTTGATGAACTGATATTATCACGAATGGTTTCCCTTGTCAGTGTACAATTAAGCTCCACTTGTCAGTGTACAAATTCAGTTGCCCTTGTCATTGTATTACTGAAATTTAGCTCATGCTTTATTCAGTCAAATTTAGATCAAATTCAGATGTAACAGCACATTCAAATTTCACTCAGTATTACTGTGCAACAGTACACTCAATATTACTCTGAATTTAGCTACAATAGTACTCAAAATTCATTGTGCAACAGTACACTCAAATTTCAGTGCAATAGCACATTACAACAAGTGCTGACACTACAAGGAGAAATCTTTGTTACACATTACAATTCAGTCTATCTCTCCTCATCTCCTATCTATGATATTTCTGGAGTTTTTCTGCTCCGTCTTCGCTCTCTGTAACTGAATTTGAAGTTCAGTTATTATACTGAAATAGAATACCCGTGCTCTGTCTTCCTCGCAAGCTTCACTTGTTCTTCTACTAATTCAATAGAATTCTTTCTTGTCACTGTATTCTGGTTGGGGTACTCGTACTGGTACTGATCACCATGCTCCAGTTTTCCCTATCCAAACACAAAAGAGCACAAATAAAAATCAAAAGAAGCTGCCTGACGAACAGAGCATTGCTCTGGCAAACGAAGCAGAGCAACAAGTACAGAACGAAGCAGAGAAACAAGCAGACCATTCTCGTTGCGATGGCCATCTTCACCCGGCCATCATCGTCAGGTTCCAGTAATTTTCACCGACCATCTTCACCCAGCCATCGTCGTCGTCGCTGCTTCGGCCGCCCATGCCACATCGAAGGTGCTAATCGAACCCATCTGGACTAACTCCACGATCCCTGTACCGTCGCTCTCAGTCTCCCGACTCGCCGGACACCATCACCCTCAGTCTCCCGACTCGCCGCACACCATCGCCCTCAGTCTCCCGACTCGCCGGATACCGTCGCCGCCGCTAGTTTAGGTTCGGATTGGGGAATGCTTCTAACTCATATCGGTTAGCTATCCTACTATGGATTTAGAAACACGGAGTTTCGGAGGGGTACCTTCAAGTCCCTAATGGGTATTTTACCAAGTTAGACTCAACTTTGGGTAGAAAATCCAAGGTTGGTGAACTTTTGGGTAAAACCATACAACCAGCTTAATATGACCCAAAACAGTCATGTTCCCAATCTTACCCCACAACAAGCTTCTTGCTCAAACCCTGGATCTGAAAACCTAACAAGCTCCATGACTCCAGTCATCCTAGCATCAAGTACTGTAGATACTGGTGTGAAAAATCTTCTATGTAGTCAACAACTAGGCCTATTATAATTAACCCAAGAACCTGTTTGCAGCTAGTACCAGTAATGGAGTCATACCCAAACTTTAGGAGCCACAACCCACCATTTTCCCTTCCTTGCTTATGGTTTGATGTCCTCGGGAATGGTATCTCCTTGAGCAAGGTAGCTGTTCACATATATTCCGTTAATGGGAATACCCAAAAGTTCACCAACCTTGGATTTTCTACCCAAAGTTGAGTCTAACTTGGTAAAATACCAATTAAGGACTTCAAGGTAAAATACGAATTTAGCAAGCCTCATAACGAGCTGGTCAAGAAAAGCTGCATCGCTCAGCTTTAGAGGGGCAAACACTCGTACGTACTGAGCCATGGCGCCGGCCGGCCGGAACCGACGGCGGTCATGAGCCGGCGACGAAGATGAAGGACGGACGGCTTCGAGGCAGTAACTAGAGAGCTCTCCGGAGTATATTCACGGTGGCTCACCGACACATGATTAAGCAAAGAATGTACGTATACAATAACCTGTAGCATCCATGCATGTCCGTATATATAAACAAAGAGATGCATCCAGCCAGATGGTATATTGATGGCATACATAGATTCAGGAGAATGTTAAATCACATGGTAGATGTTCAACATCGATTACACTCATAGGCATATATGTGTATCACAATCTGTAACAACAAGCTTACCACAAACGAATATAGTGTTGGCACAAGTGTATATCACACGAAAGTTCAAAATGTAGTGAGGTTGACAACATGATTAAAGAAACAATAAGTTTTAATTTATTCTCCTCTTCCTAGGAGTAATCTTCTTGGCAATTCTTGTCTCTGATGTCGTCGAGGTCTTTGCCGGAGATGTCGCTCCAAAAAGAGCGGATTGGCTTCAAAAAGTATGAAGATGTCACAAATAACGCACATGCTATGAAAAGATGGGCTAGCGATGCAATGTTTCACCTTCTTGTAACAGGTTCGGGACTTATTGATGGTTGGGCGGGGGTATCCGTCCTCATAGGTGTAGAAGGACTACGCATAGATTGGCCATAAAAGAAGCATAAGATGTTACAAAACGCATGCTTAAAAAAGAAATGGGTTGGCAAAATATATTCACCTTCTTGTGACTCATCCAGGACTCATTAACAGTTGGACAAGAATATCGTCTCTTGTAGGTGTTCAATGGTTGCGTGCCGATTGGCTATTAAAAGAGAAAATATGTTACAAGTTGTATGTGATAAAACAAAAAGAGTATACATGCAAAATACCAACCTCCTTGTGATTGGTCCGGGACTCGTGGGTGTAGAAGGATTTCCATTTTTACTTGTGCTTGCATGATCCCATGGTACTGTATTTCTCTTGCTTCTACTTTTCCTGCCAGAAGAAGAACATCATAATTTGGACGATGTATTCTTTAAGGTAAAATCAGAAATATTTTCATAATTGGAACATTGTTCATTTTCTCTGTACCATTTAAAGGGCAACCAGCTTGCCTATGTCCTAACTCTTGACATCTTTTGCATATATTCTTGCCTCCTGTTTGAACCTTTTTGTTTTCTTGATAACCTATTTATGTGCATGCCTTGATCCTCAATTTTCTCGGTCTCACTCTCCCTCTTTTGGATATTGGTGGTCTCAACACAAATCCAGGATCAACACTAGGCCATTGAGACTTTCCTGTTAGTGGCTCTATTTCCCCTTGGTATGCTTCCCTAAATGTCGCCACTGAGTAGTAGTTATGCACAAAGTCTTCCAATTTTATTTTTTGTGCAGCTAATACAACCAGTGCATGTCGACACGGCTTGCCTATGTGCTTCCATTCTAGGCAAGTACACTCATGCGTAAGACACTTGACTACATGTCGAAGGTCATTTTTTGTAGTATCTTTGACCTCAGCACTCCACTCGCTAGATGCACGTGTTTTAAGATGGGATAACCCTCTAGAACAAACATTCAACTTTTGTATGATAGCTGGTAGTATTTTACCTTGTAGCTTTGCTCCAATTGCTCTCCTCTTCTTGAGAAGCGCCATAATTTTCTCCCTCAACTTATCAACTAGTTGTGCAATAGGTAAATCCTTTATATCCTTAATCCAAGAGTTAAATGTCTCAGCAAGATTATTAGTTATTGAGTCACACTTGATTGTAGGATTAAACCCACGCCTGAAAAACAAGAGAAATTAAGTGTGTGTGTATGTGGAAAAAGAGTATAAATAAAGAACATGGCATTGACAAAAGCTAAAATATGCACCTCATCCATAGCAAATTATGGTACTCCAGTAGGTATGGTGCTACCTTAATGCTTGCTGCAAATATTTTGCTCATGTGGTGGTCAAATATCTCTTTTTCATATGCCCTAGCTACTGGCCACATACGGCTATATACTTTACCACGGAATTTCTTAACAAAATTTGCCATAAGGTGCTTGATACACTCCCGAAATGACCTGCACTGCATTCTCCAACCCCTTGCAAGCATCCGTGCACACAGCTAATACATGGAGGTCACCTATTGCCCTCTTTAGTTGACTCATAAACCATGTCCAATTTTCGGTTGTTTCTGCATCAAAAAATCCGAACGCAATTGGAAACATCCAATTGTGTCCATCCAGAGTTGTAGCCACGGCAAGAGAGCTGTAGCCACGGCAAGTTGCCCATTCCACTTGCCATTTAAATGTGTCGAATCAATACTTATGTATGGTCTACAACCACTCAAAAATCCATCAATGCAAGACTTAAGTGCCATAAAGAATCTGTTGAAGTATACTTCTCCATCGACATCTTTAGTGTCAATCTCAACAATACTTCCTAAAGAACTTAGCTCAATTTGAGCTTTGAAGCTATAAAGCGATTGAAAGCTTTCTTCCCAAGTACCATATAGGTTACGCATTGCTCTTTCTCTTCCCTTCCATACTATCCAGTAGCTAAGTGTGATACCAAACTCCTCTTCCAAATCCTCCTATAGTTCTATGGCACTTGTCTCAGGCTTCTTCCTTAATATAGGTTGTGCCCTTTCAGCAATCCAACTCTGAGATGCCATACTAGATGTTTGCCTACTGCTAGTTAAGCAATTGTGATCAGGCCCTACGTTAGTGACCTGCAAATAGAAGAACAAACAAAGAACATGAGACCATAAGTACAAGCAATAACAAATGTTAAATAAAGACGCCAATCAAAAAGGACTATTAGCTGGGAACTCGATTAGTATCATGATAGCACCCTCATGTTGCACTTTTTAGCCTTAATCTTCCACTTACATCCTTTAGTTTTACAAACACCCTCAAACCTACCCGGTTCAGATCTTACAGTCCCTATGTCAAACTCCCCCATAATTGTATATTGTTTTACTGCCACTCTAAATACATCCATGGAAGGGAAGGTGTTGCCTTCCTCCATATTTGGGTTATCCATGTCACAATCAAAGTTCTCCTCCTCAGATACATGATCGTCAACTGGAATGGCTGCACCTTCAGTGTCAACATCTTCATACTTCGTGTTGTCTGTGACATCAATATTAGTACCATGAGCACCTGTGCCATCAACACTATCATTCAACGGAGTGGTTTCCATTGGTCTCTCGTGGTCGTCCCTCAAACCAAGAAAAGCGAACATATGATCCTCAGTCATAGGAACATTAAATTCATCTTCATTTTGTTCAATGACAAGACTTTGACCAGTCCACATCCCCAAAGCATGTTGTCGATGCAGTAACACCATTCTCTCAGATATTGTCTTTTCCGTCTGACATGCCTAAACAACACAAAAATTTCCAAAAGAAATTGAGTGAATTATTGCACCTCAGCTCTGTGTATGTGTCAAAAAAAGTGTGATACTTAGAAACTAATCTTGGTTTTTTGAATAGTAGATATGATCCTTTTATATATAATCAAAAATACATTCGTCAAAATTATAGACTTTCTTATATGTGCAAATATGCATTGACGTGTGGGATGGTATTTATATGCCTACATGTATGCGGGTAATTAGTTTTCAATAATATCACTATGATCAGAAATATAGGTCAGTTACTACTTCTAAACAATATGGTCAGGGTGGAGCAATATGAATCAATTCAGGTTGAAGCAATATGAATCTGCTCCATCACGACTACCGATGGCTGGAACAATACTATTAGAGTGCAGAACTCTTGCACGGACCAAGATGCATGAATATTTGGATGTACTGTCCGTATTTGTATAGCAAAAAAAGAGAGCAGAACGACGGTAGATGGATTGAGAAACACGTACTAGCGGATGCCGCTGGCCGGCCGGAACGACGGCAGTCACGAGCGGAGGACGTAGATGGAGGGCGGACGGAAGCCACTGCGTCGCTAACCGGTCGGCGCCGCGGTGGTTGAACTGCCGCTGCGAGCGGCGCTGCCAGGAGGCACGCACGTCGGCCCAGTACGTATGAGGGTTTCCGATCTAACAGCTGAGCGATCGATCTTTTCTAGATTAGCTCTGGTTATGGGGCTTGCTAAATTCGTATTTTACCTTCAAGTCCCTAATGGGTATTTTACCAAGTTAGACTCAACTTTGGGTAAAAAATTCAAGGTTGGTGAACTTTTGGATAAATAACCAATTTTTCCATCTGCAAATTGCGATCGTTAGTTTGTTTTGCACACGAATCACGTATCGACTGTTTGTGTCGGTTAGTTTCGGATTAGTAACTTGTGGGACGGCGGAGGCGAGTTTTGCAACTTCTAGGACTAATCTGCACCTACTGTGCAAGTTATGGGACTAAGGGTGTTATTACCTCATATACTTTTTAGATAGTACTAGTTAAATGCCCGTGCGTTGCCACGGTCACCTTTTGTCTTTGCATCACATGTCAATAACTTTTATGCGTACAAAAATATGGCCGAACAATGTCTTAAATTTCCTTTGTCCGAAGTGAATTTAGATTAAAGTATACTTTTTTGTGGGGAAATGGATTGTATTAATTAGATAATAGTGTGGTTACAATCCTCCTGGATACGATCCCGAAGTTCATCGGGAACCGACCCTAGCCAAACCTGAGTCTTATGGTACAACATCCCAATTCTAGCTAATTCATGGCTAGCCTTATTACATAGTCTAGGAATTTTAACTAATGACTCTATGCGAACCGAAGATAAAGTTATTCGAAGATCCTCCACCAGATGGCCAAGCGGCGAGCCATCACGCTCCATGCTCGTCGCCATATGTACCAGGACTGCACTATCCGTCTCGACGATGATCCGCTCGTCGCTCATATCGAGAGCAAAGCGAAGCCCTTCCATGCACGCTTGTAGTTCTGCCTCCAGCGCCGAAGAGCTCCCTGCAGGCAGAGAATACGATAGAGCCATCGCTGCG
Organism: Avena eriantha; assembly: GCA_910589775.1. Classification (NCBI taxonomy): domain Eukaryota; kingdom Viridiplantae; phylum Streptophyta; class Magnoliopsida; order Poales; family Poaceae; genus Avena; species Avena eriantha. The sequence goes on from OU342741.1 coordinate 351,183,954, forward strand.
GCGTAGAATCATACCCGCACCTGCACCTCCAGTATGCGCCATAAATGCACCATCCACGTTCAGCTTCAGTCCGCCACCAGGAGACCGAGACCAGGCTGCATGCGGTAGCGAATTCTGTACCCCTTCCACCGTATGCACACACCTCAGGAAATTTTCCCTTTCAAGATCATCTAGACAAATATGTTTTATATTTTTATACTGATTCATAAAATGAAACTTTCTTAGTGTGCGTTGAAGCCAAGGCGCATAGGCTCCTTCATGAGCACTTCCACCAATTTCTTACTCTAAATGTCATGGTTAAAATTTTCTATTAATTAGTTATATGCCTGAGTGTTCATTCTTAGATTAATACAGATTCTTATAAGGCCAGAAAGGATCTAGCTGCTTAGATATATTGAGCAAAATCAACCATGATCTGATTGGAAAATTGATCAGGTCAGTATACGTATGAAGTATGTCAAACCAGCTAGACCCATTCATTCATACGTGCTCAGAAGAATTGAGGGATACATAGGCCACAAATTAAGGTTTGTGAGAGATAAAAAAACAAGTAGGGAGAACAACATAACCAGGGAAAGTATCAACAAAATACAACGAGATTGTACAGAAGATGTAGAAATAGCGTAGCAGAATTACATGAACAATGGTTTCCTTGAGCCGTCCATGCGTGCGTGCACTAACCTTATGCAAACTGTCCGAAACTCTTGTGGTTGCTCTTTTTTTTCTTGCGTACGTGATTTCTCATTCTCAAACAACAATTACATTTGCTAAATCTGCAAGCATCTTTTAAAACTCAGAGCAGTCAGCGCCGGGCGGGAGCTGCGAGCCAGCATGTTTCCTCTCTCACGCACCTTCATCGCCATAGAGTTCTGCTCCAACCACCATCTCCAGCAGCCTCAGGGTCATATCTCATCCCAGTAAGTGCATTTATAATTTAGTATTGCATGTGAATACATATCAAGGGAATTTACCATTTAGTTTCAGTATAAATAGTGGAACAGTGCCATGAAGTCATCACAATATTATTTTTCTTTATAAGGATCAACATATCAAACAAATAAGTAACCATATTCCTTTTGGGATGCCTAATTCCTCAACATCTTGGCATTTCATACTCTAAAGAGCAGAACACAGACTTCCACTCATGTTCATCTTTTTGTAAATTATACTCCCTCGGTCTCAAAATAAGTGACTTCGATTTGTCTAGATTCGTATGAATCTACACATTAAAACATGTCTAGGTGCATGCAAATTTAGAAAATTCCAAGTCACTTATTTTGGAATGGAGGGAGTACAATATACTACCATGATGAAATGAACATATGTATATGTTACTTAGTTCCCAATTAGCTAATTAATGTGATCAGAAAAGCAATCAGTGAGAAATGTTCTGTGGCAGTACATGCATGGACAATGCGACAACAATTATAGTTTGCTAATAAGTTGAAATTTCATAGGATTAAAGAATACCTGATTTATCATGCCACCAAATCCATTTTAAAAGTCCATCATTTTCTCTAGACCTTTCTCCGGTATTGCTGGGAACTGCAGCAACCCATCGTTTGGACTAACTATGGTAAGAGAAAAAAATAGACTCCAAGAGTTGCTGGAAATTGAGAAGTGGACTGAATAAGGAACTTCTTTTACTGGGAAGGAAGTGAACACTAAACTGGAGGCTACAATTACTTCAACATTTCAGCAAAGCCGAAATCATCATTTCCTACCTTGGGATCAATTTCTGGAAAATAAGCATTAAAGTGAAGTGGAATAGCCGGAAGACCTTTTATAGTAAAATAACTGATGTTTTTTGTTTTACATAGTTATACTATTGAAAGTGGAAAATCCAAATTATAAAACAACGTGCAACTAAGGCGTGAAACAGAGCTCACTCGAGTCCACGACAATCCTCTCGCTCCTAAACAGACTTGAGTTAAGCTATATTTAGTAAAGAAAATCAACATATATCCAGGTTAGTCGATAGCTCAATCCTCAATCACCATGCTAGTCAAATAACAAAGGTTACTTACCAATCCGTGTATCTCATTACACTATTGCTACATGTCTATAATAAACCTCGCCCTTGAGCAATGAATAGTTCTATTTTCCTGACCTATGGTCTACCATCTCTGTTATTAGCTCCACACGCATAACAGCACTCAGGTGTTACTGGCAAAAGCACATCCCTTAAACTTGCCTGGACTACTGCAAGAAAGCACTATAGAAGGCGGACCAGCTCCTGCCCCATATTTCCGTCGCTTAACTATTCCACTACCAACCAAACAACCCATTTTTCCGTGGTCTATCTACTACACTACCGACCAAAACCACATGCGCATCACTGTCATTTCAGCCTTGCTTTTACATGTCCCCTTGTTGGTAGAAGGGTAAATATAGTGACAAATCAAGGTAGGTTGTCAATCACCAGTGGGCATCATTTCTTATGACCGCTGCAGATTTCTATCATCACCTAGCACCCCTATCAATTTTTACAAGACTAATCTTAGAAGTAATACAAAAGCGATAGTACAAAATCAACACTATAAATTAACTATTTTACTTGTCACTCTAGTGCAAACTCAAGCAAAGTAGTACAATACAAATAACTTATAATTAGTAAGAATCTCTAAAAAGAAAAGATGAAACATACACCTAAACTTTCCAACGGCACAATAGTAGATCATCACCACTATCTTAAAAAGTATGAACTCTTAGAAGGTAAAGTGATGCAATTCAGTGTCCCAAGTGCAGCCTACCAGTATAGAGTGCAATCCAACTCTAAGAAAATAAATAGTGATAACTAACTTTTATATACCAAAAAAGAGATAGTGATACTTCAAACTATTTATTTTGACAAAAATAAGGGCTTACTTTCAACATTATAAAACTGGAATTGTGAAGATAAATTATGGCATACCTCTACCCTTTGAGCCATGGAACCTTTTTACGATAAAGAGGAGAAATTAACACTCCATAGTAAGAAAAGAAACCAAGTTTACACTGGGTGATAGCAAAGATAGTGGCATATTTGAGATCATGTTGTTGCTGGACCTTATTTGTCCTTGGCCTGAACTTGTAGCAGTAAAACCATTCACTATAAGCCGAGATCAGCATAGTTTAAGACGAGATCTTGAAGAATGCTCCTAACCAATTATGTGCCGTTTCCAACACTACAAGTTGTGTGCACAATCCTTTATATATGGTGTAAGAAAGGACATATCACGGTTATTTTACTAAATGTGATGTATTTCTCACATGATTGCTAAATAAATTTTAGTACTCCAATTTTGTACTAAATCATGGACACTTATTATGGATCGGAGGGATTAAGAGATTTCCTTGCAAAATTCTTATTATGCAATTTTTTGATCGAGTGGCAAATTAACTCATATATGTGTATCGAGTGGCACAAATTATCACACAATTTTTATGTTAAAAATTAATAGAGAAGACACTTTAAAATAAACATAAGAGTGCAAGGGGTAAATGCATGACATGAAATTTCACCGTACCTACTCAAAATTAGCATCCGTCTATAAGAAGAGCAAAAGAACAACACCTATAACTAAGAATTTAGTTCCCTGTGGAGGAATCATGACCATAAGGAAATCTAACTAAGGAAGATCATACCTCAAGTAGAACAAATTATAATGGTTATTGAACTCAAGTGCAAATAGCCATTTAATCAAACAAAAATGTTGACAGTCATTAAAGGAGGTCATATCCATCAAAAAATTATCCTGTGAGCAGAATAGTGTGAATCTAGAGATGCTTTGAAATAATAAAAGCTAATGAGATATGAAGGTTTACCTATGATGATGCACGATTTGGCTTCTAGAGTTGTTCTTCCATCGGAATGCGTGAACAATTTGGCTTCTGAAATTTTTGCTCCATCAGAATGCAGGAAAGCAAGTCATTTCTAAGTATGGAAATATGCATACGGATGCTTCAGATCACAAAGAAGAGTCTGATAGTAGCCTGACAAAAAGAACACCTTCCAAATTAACTACTTAAGTATCTCACTCAAACAATTTTTGAATGTCCCACACAAAATGAAGCTAGTCATCTATTTCTAATGTAAGTTCCATAAATTGGGCTGGCTAGATGTCCTTAGAGAAAACCCCCATAATAGGTGATGATCCAGACCAGAGATGGGTTTTGTTCCTCTTGAGACCCAGAAGTAACAAAAAGATGTTGAGATTAGGTTATTACCAATTAAGAGTTTACTTGCTCAATACAACAACTAATTGGGGGCATCTGAGAAAAATCTAAATACATGTAAGAAGTTAAAACCTCACCTAATCTGGCACAACCTTAGTGATCTTATCCCCAACAACCTTGTTTGACTCGGCCACCACTACAAGCTTATCTGCAATCCACTTCTTCCTAGAAGAGAATTTCTAACAAAAACAGTTCCACTTCTTTTCACACCTTGCTAGACCAAGTAAAAGTGAGTACAGACAAACTTTACAAACTTACCAAAACTATTTTTAAATCTATTTAAAGGACATTTGAAAATTGAATCAAGTGTATGTACTAAGATCACACTTTTTCAAAAACCACTCAAATCAATTCACCTTGACTTTTCCTAGAAATCATAGACACTCAAGCATAAGATCAAATCACTCACCAAATTTCATTTGAAAATTTCAAACTAAAGTTCTTGGCCATTTCCTCAAACACCTTGTAGACACAAAACAACTACTACCTAACTTCACTATTTTGGAGCAGTGATCATCTACCCCTATATTCCCTCTTCACTCCCTTGTCTCCCCAGCACCTAGACAAGCACCAAACACACACACCCTCTGCCGTTGCACCAGTGGAGCGCCGCCCGAATTTGATCGTCGTCGGACGACAGTGGACAGGGCGCCAGAAGCCACGCCGCCCTCACCCACGACGCGCACCAGACACGCCATAGTCTACCGCCAACCCTTGTCCAAGCCATGACCGCCGCCAAGCCCTGGACCACCCTAGCTGCGTCGCGCCCACCGTCTCTGTGCCGTGCCCAGAGCGTGCCAGCGCGCCGCACCCGGCAACCTTGGACAGACCCCGCCTCGCCCTCTCCGCGCACACTCACGCTCTCCATGATCACCACAACCTCCTAGACACCCATGTTCGCCGTCGCGCGACCCGTAGCTCCCGTGCGCCGTCGTAAACACCGTCGCCCCCGCGTAGAGCATCGCACGCTTCCGACCAATCCACACCGTCCCGTGCCGCGCCATGACTTCTGTGATGATCGCCAGGGAACACCGCACCGTCCCCTAGCCTTAGCCTCGCCGCTAGCCGCCTGTACCATCGTCACCGACGAGCCCGAGCCCATCCCCCTCAGTCCCCTTGCCGCAGTATAAATGGAGACCCCCACTGCCTCCATTCTCCACACCAACACCCTCCCCACTCCTCACAGACACTCACTCACCCTTCCTCGGAGCAAGGCGAGCTCTTCTTCACCGGAATTTGACCGGATCCCGCCGCTGCTGGAGGAGAAGGCCGCCGTTGATTGAAGCCACCCTAGGACCTGCCGTGACCACGCCTCGACCCGCCTTCGTCGACAACCCCATTCGCCCCCATCGCCGACCCTAGCTGGAGCCCAGGTGAGCCTCGACGGACCCCCACCGCCGCATTAGATTATTTTCCTCGCTGGAGCAGTTCGTCGCTGACGATGACCCTCAGCCGTTAGATTAGATTTGAATCGCACGGCCTAGATTCATAGATACCGCTTCGCGTAGTTTAAGTCGCTGACTGGTGGACCCCTCTGTCAGCAGCCCTCTGCGTTGTGCTGTGCAGACTGGGCCGACCCGTTTAGTTTCCCACGCGTAGCCGAGGGATTCAAATTAGTATTTTCCAATTTAGTTAAAACCATATTCTGTCAGTAGATTCAAAAATCAATTCAGAGAGATTCATTGAACCAAATTGCATGATTCAAATTTTGTTAGAAAGATATTTAAATTATCTATCCAAGCCCGTTGGAAATAAATCATTTGGAGTTAGAGATCACAAATGGTAAAAATAACTAGACAGAAACTTTTCTAACTTCAAACATTTTTTAAAAATCAACCATAAATGCTTTTGAGTTGATTCCAACTCTCAAAAATCACATTTGAGAAGATCTATCTGAATATGTAAATATATTTAGGTTTGCATGCAATGAATTTGGACTAGTACCAAAATAATGCTATATAGGCATTTCTAGTCACTTTAAATCTATTAAATAATAATCTTAAACTTTATAAAATATGACCAATCCTTTAAATCACATTCCCATGTATTAGAATATATGGTGATGACATGTGTCAACATGATCCCATATTTTAATTGGAGAATATTAAATCTTAAGTTTTTTTCAATGAGTAGAAATTACTTTTCTAAAACGAAATAAATAAGACTAAGTCTTTACTTCATGTGATGATTGTGATGATGCTAGATCATCAAGGGTGAGCCTTAGTATGCTAAGTAGAAGTAATTAAGTATTGTTTGGTGATTGTGTACCTTGCATTCATTTATAAACGATACTACCAACCCGAGATACGAGGAGGAGGAGTTCTACCAGGAAGAAGAAGAAGAGAATTTCAACCACTACACTACTCAAGGCAAGCTAATCCTTGAAAGCTAGAACTAAGCAAGCTAATACTTGTAAATTTGATAACTTAAGCAAGATGGAATAGGCATGCTTTGGTTATACCTTTTTGATTATACCAATCCCAAGTTTTACTTGCAAGCTTTACTCCTTTTACTTTACCAAAGTTCTTTAATTTTAGTTGGTACTTTGTGAGTATTGGAAAAATAGTATAGATAGCATAAAGAGTATAAAACTAGGCCTATCTAGTTATACTTAGATGTCATTCTATGGCATGAGATTGTAGATTAGCACCCCTCATTAGTGAACACTCTTAACCTTAGTGGCTAGTGCTAAGTATAAAAGTTGATCACTTTAGATGGGAATACTTGGTGAAAATGATTATGAAAACCCTGGAATGATGTTTCATTCTATTGAGATATTTTGACATGTGTTGAGAAACACCAAAGGATTTGATGATGAAAATGTTGAGGCATGAGCCTTAACCCTTTACAAAAACTGATGGTTGGATTCGGATGCGATACCATTCCAATTTTACCGTACAACCACAATACCTGAATTGGGTAGGGCTTAGCCGGAAGTTTATGTGCCTTAGTATGGGTTCCCTCGCGGAAGAGGTTTGAGCTGAGGCTACCTCTTGATGTTTGTCCACCTATGCAGTGCCCAGGATGGCAGATGGCCATGGCTGGGAGGCCAAGCTCATAGGAGAGGTGCCTATACTAGGGTGTGTAATTGAAAGGTTATGATTGATTATCCACATACTAAGTATGATTGATTCAGGGTTATCCCTGACGGATGTATCGAACTTTGTGGTGAAAGTGTACCACCTCTGCAGAGTGTCAAACTATTCGAATAGTCGTGTCCGCGGTCATGGACAGTTGGAGTGGCCATATTGTTCTGTCGTCAGATATTTTCAAAATGACTTGTGAAGTGAACTATGATTTTGACTTGACCACAACAGGGTTGTGGATATGAAAACTAGGTTCCCACTTAAAGTGATTTAGAACATTAACTTAGTTTTCTTTACTTCTAAACTCAGTTTAGATAAATCTGGCTTTTTGAAAATAAACCTAAAGCTTAAGATTCCTACTAGAGCTACCTTACTTGTTAGTGATAGTTTGTGAGTACTTAAAGAGTACTCATGGATTTGTCCCTGGCTATTCCCGTGGCCATACTATAAGGAGGACTATTAGGATGATGGACAGCAGGAGGTCTACAACAACTAGGATCATCTCCCATCATCAGCATTGCCTGTGACCCTGAAGATGGATCCCAGTACTATGCTTATTATTCCGCTGCTCTGATGGTATTAAGTCAGGATCATGAGATCCTTTATTTGTAAGAGCTTATTATGGTTTGTAATGGATGATGTACTGTGATATCCAATCTATTATGTCTCACAAAAATGGTAATCCTGGGATTGCGAGGTATGGCATAACATGCATCTGGGATTAAAAATTCGGGTGTTGACAAGTTGGTATCAGAGCCATCCTGACCATAGGAGACCCTAGTTAGAATGGATGTCCGAACAAAAACTTAGTTTCAAAACAAAAGAAGTGAGTATTTATGAAAACCTATTCCCACTCTTATCCTTGAGATTCTTTCCAAAATTCATATTCCTCAAAAATTCTTGAAATCTACCTAAAATTTGACAGAATTGATCACCTCACTAACTTACTCATCCTAAATTCTTATAGATGGAAGTCTAGTATTGCAAGTTCTACCAGCTGGGCAACATAGGCCACCTAATTTTTGAGAGGGATCTAGATGCACTGTCAGAGTATCTGAAGCACACGGAATTATTTGGGGCCTAACTCAATGATCATGTCGGAGGATATCTACAATGGCTGATAGTTGCAGATCTCAGAGGCAAGATGGAAGCACCAACTTCAGAGAAGATCCAATTCACCTTGAGGGAGAACAACTGGCTAGATGGATTTGCCAGGGCAATGCATGAAGCTCTCGCTCGTATGTGTGGGCAAAACATCGCAAGGCGTGATTCTATGGGAATGCCTTTGGAGATGCCAGGACATCCAGAGCTGAAGCACCAGGTGGACAATCTTGACTTCATGTTGTATGATAGGCGGAAGGAGTTGGACAACACTCGCAACTATGCCAACCACAACCTTGCCATTGCCGTCAAGAAGGACCAGACTCTCGCCATTCTCGCCAGGAAGTGCCAATCACTTCGTCCTCAGCGCGATAAGAAGGATCGCACCATCGATCGTCCTCGCAAGAAGGTGGCCGCTCTCGAGAAGACCATCCATGAATAGGAAGTCCAGCTTGAAGCAAAGGAGGAGGAGGAAGGTGAAGATATCTAGTGAGATCTTTACTCTTACCTTAGTGATGACAACGACTACCTGGAGGATGATGCCATGGAGTTCCACATTGATGATGATGATTCTGACTTCATTGATGATGATTAGATGCACTTGAGCACTACCATAGGAATGAGTTGTATCGGTCCCACTGTATCTTAGCTTCACAGAATGGTTCTTAAAACCACATGTTTTCCATTTGTGTGTGGTGTGTGTTTGTATGGTGTGCTTTGAATGAATGAATGAGAGGAAGTTGTTAGTTTGCAAAACCTGAGTCAAACTCAAAGTTTAAAGCTTTTGAAAACAAAACCATGAACCTTAGAAATTTCCCTCTTATCTCATTATCTATCTCAATCTTCAGATGACTCGTGGAAATTCCGGAGGAAGTAGCTCATCTCAGAACCCGATATTGCAGATTCTGCAAATGCTAGTTTTTGACCATGAAGCTAGTAGAGCCGAACGCCAAGCCAACTTAGCCACTCTCCAACAGATAGCTCAGATGGCCCACAATAATCAAGGCCATGGAAACCAAGATCATCATGGATCCAAACTCAGGAACTTCAAGAATACCAACCCACCTATCTTTAGTAAGTCTGAGGATCCCTTAGATGCTGATGAATGGCTGCAAACCATGGAGAACAACTTGGAAGTCGCAGGAGTTGAAGCGAACGAGAAGGTACGGTTTCCTACCAACTATCTGGCAGGAGATGCAAGAGCCTGGTGGAATAGCACCCGTACCATGAATGACCGTCAGATGATGACTTGGGAAGCATTCAAGATTAAGTTCAGCCGCTCTCATGTGCCCCAAGGTTTGGTCACCAGAATGAGAGATGAGTTCAGAGAACTGAAGCAAGGAAGGATGATGGTAGTTGAGTACCATGACAAATTTATGTCCCTAGCTAGATATGCCCCGGATGAGATTAACACTGAAGCAAAGAAGAAGGAGAGATTCCTGAATGGATTGCATGATGAGATGTAGATTGTGTTAGTCAACATCCGTTTTGAAGATCTGGAAGAGCTTGTAGACTCTGCCGTCCAGATGGAAGGAAAGATCAACCAAGCCAATGACAACCGCAAGCATCGCATGATGCACCAGACTAGATCCCACAATACTCAGAAGTATCGCCCCAACCCGTCTGCAGGATATCCCCCAAGAAACAACAGACCCCCTATGTCCCGTCCAAGCTACCCCAATCGTAGCGGAGGAAACATGAAGTCTAGAGGAAACCACAACAACAACCCCGACAACTCCAATAACTTCAACTGTGCACCGCCCAAGTCCAACAACAACAACAACAACAACAATACTGCCCCAAGGACTGCAAGCATTGTTGTGCCTGTTGCAGCCAAAGACAAGTCCCATATTACTTGCTTTGATGTGGAGTCAAGGGTCACTACTCCAACGAGTGTCCTAAGAAGCTTACAGCAGCCACCAATGTGAATGCACCCGCTCAGCAGCAACGCCGTGTTCAGCCTGGAAGGAGATTTGCCCCAGGGAACTCGCTCAACCGCAATGGCCGTCTGTTCCACATGAATGTTGAAGAAGCTCAGGAAGCGCCAGATGTTGTGTTGGGTATGTTTTCTATTAAATCAGTACTTGCAAGAGTGTTGTTTGATTCTAGAGCATCGCACTCGTTTGTTATAGAAGAATTTGCATGCACTAGTAAGATTCAACCAACCAAATTGAAGCATGTTATGATAGTTCAAATACCTGGTTCAACCACCAAAGCTAGAAAAATTTGCAAGGCTGTACCCATCAGAATCCATGGCATAGATTTCTATGCTAATCTAATAGTACTCGGAACCAAAGGTTTGGAAGTATTACTAGGAATGGATTGGATGTTGAAACATAAAGGATTTATCGACTGTGCCAAGAAAGCGATAACCATGACCAGTAGCTCTGGAGTATCAGTAGAGCATGTATCTGAGACCTTGCTCCGTCAATTCAAGTGCAAAAGAGTCTAGCCCAACCAACCCTTGACCAAGTCAGAGTAGTCTGTGAATACCCCGATGTATTCCCAGATGAATTGCTCGGTATGCCCCCAGATCGGGATATCGAGTTCATCATTGAAATAATTCCTGTAACTAGACCCATAGCTCAGAGACCTTATAGTATGAACCCATCTGAACTAGTGGAACTGAAGAAGCAACTTGATGCTATGCTGGAGAAAGGTTTGATTCAACCAAGTGCATCGCCATGGAGATCACCTGTTTTGTTTGTGGATAAGAAAGATGGAGGTAACCGTTTGCGCACGGATTACCGGAAGCTGAATGATATCACCATCAAGAACAAGTACCCATTGCCAAAGATAGAGGATTTGTTTGATCAGTTGACTGGTGTCAGAGTGTTTTCTAAAATCGATCTTAGAACTGGTTATCATCAACTCAAGATTCATGCAACGAATATTCCAAAGACCACCTTTACCACCAGATATGGATTTTATGAGTATACAGTCATGTCTTTTGGATTAACCAATGCCCCCGCTTATTTCATGAATCTCATAAATAAGATTTTTATGAACTTCTTGGATAAGTTTGTCGTTGTTTTTATCGATGATATTCTGATCTATTCCAAGTTAGAAGAAGACCATGAGCTACACCTGAGAACCATACATGAAACCCTTAGAGAACATCAGTTGTATGCCAAGTTTAGCAAATGTGAGTTCTGGTTGAAGGAAGTAGGATTCCTTGGACATATCGTGTCGACAGGAGGAGTCGATGTCGATCCTGCCAAGATCAAAGATGTTGAAGTATGGAAAGCCCCAACCACTCAAACCCAAGTCCGTGCATTTCTCGGATTAACGGGATATTACCGCAAGTTCGTTGAAGGATTTTTGAGCATCGCAAGACTGATGACCGAATTGTTGAAGAAAGATAAGAAGTTTGAATGGACGGACAAATGTGAAGCAAGTTTTTAAGAGCTCAAGAAGAGATTGATTTCAGCCCCAATCTTGATTATGCTAGATATCAAGAAGCCTTTTGATGTGTGTTGTGATGCATCCAAGATTGGTCACGGATGTGTGTTGATGCAGGAAGGCAAAGTCATAGCATATCTGTCCCGACAACTGAAGCAGCATGAGCAAAACTACCCTACCCATGGTCTTGAACTAGCAGCCGTAGTTTTAGCCTTGAAGACATGGAGTCATCCTTATGGGTAACCGCTGTGAGATTTATTCGGATCACAAGAGTCTGAAGTATATTTTCACCCAGAAGGAGCTGAATATGAGGCAAAGGAGATGGATAGAGTTAATCAAGGATTATGACCTTGACATTCACTATCACCCCGGCAAAGCCAATGTGGTAGCGGATGCTCTTAGCAGATTGCCGTGTAGATTAAACACCATGATCAAAGAAGCCCATCCAAGTTTGTATGAAGAGTTGGAGCAGTTTAGAACGGAGCTAGTTAGCAAAGGATTTTTAGCTAGCATTGAACTTCAACCCACTTTGATCAGTCAGATCAAGGAGGCGCAGAAAGGAAATGCAAGTATCGACGGAATCAAGCATCGTATTGGTATAGGGAAGGTACCCAGATTCACCGAAGATGAAGAAGGAGTTTTGTGGTACAAAGGACGTATCTATGTACTGGAAGATTCCGAGCTGAAGCAAGTTATCATGCAAGAAGCTCATGATACTCTTTATTCTAACCACCTCGGAGGAACGAAGATGTATCAGGATTTGAAGGAACAATTTTGGTGGCACAAGATGAATAGAGAAATCAGAAGCTACATCGCCAAGTGTGATATCGGTTAGCGAGTCAAGGCGGAACATCAAAGACCCGCAGGACTTTTGCAACCAGTACAGATTCCGAAATGGAAATGGGATTCTGTTAGAATGGACTTTATCACCGGTTTGCCTACATCTAGTAGGGGAAATGACTCTATTTGGGTCATAGTTGATAGACTGTCCAAGGTAGCCCATTTTATACCTGTGAAGACCACCTACCAGGGTTCGAACCTAGCAGAGCTGTACATTGCTAGAATCGCCAGTTTGCATGGAACCCCCAAGATCATAGTGTCGGATCGAGGAACCCAGTTTACCTCAAGATTTTGGCAGAAAGTCCAAGAAGGATTAGGAACCAAGCTGAATTTCAGCATAGCTTATCACCCACAGACTGATGGACAAACTGAAAGAGTCAACCAAATCTTAGAAGATATGTTGAGAGCTTGTGTGCTAGAGTATGGATCAAAATGGGAAGATTGTCTGCCTTTCGTAGAATTCTCATACAACAGTTATCAAGCCAGTTTGCAAATGGCCCCATTTGAGTTCTTATATGGAAGGAAGTGCCGTACCCCCTTGAATTGGTCGCAAGTAGGAGAGAGTCAGATCTTCAGACCCGACATCCTACGCGAAGCCGAAGAGAAGGTTCACAAAGTCCGTGAGCACCTCAAGACCACCCAATCCAGACAGAAGCGTTATGCTGATAAGAGACGTCGAGACCTGACCTTAAATGTCAGAGATTTTGTGTATCTCAAAGTATCACCCTTGAAAGGAATGCAACGTTTAAGTTAGCCCCAGATATATTAGACCCTTCAAGATTTTGAATAGTTGAGGAGAAGTATCATATCAGCTGGAACTACTGGAGGAGATGTCAGCCATCCATGATGTGTTCCATATCTCGTTACTTCACAAATGCCTAGAAGTTCCGGAGAAGACCGAAGTGTTCAAGAACATTGATCACTGAGCCATAGATATCAACAAAGATCTGATGTATTGTGAAGTGCCCATCCATAACTTGGAAGAAGCCTTCAGAACCACTAGGACCCGGAGTATCAAGTTTCTCAAGATCCAATGGAGCAACCATACTAAAGAAGAAGCTACCTGGGAGTGACAAGATTACATTAAGACTGAGTTTCAAAATCTCTTTAGTTCCTAGTTTTTCTTAAATCTCGGGACGAGATTTTGTTTAAGGAGGGAAGGTTTGTAACACGCCAAAAACCCTAATCAATATTATCAAGTTCTAATCACCCAAGTTTAGGGTTAATAAAAACTTTTATTCCAAAAATCAATATGAATGCATGTGTGTGTTTGCATTAATGCGTGGTTGATTGAAATTGCCATGATTGATTGCTACAAATGATAAGAAATGGTTTAGAGGTGAATGCTACATCATCTAGGCCAATTAAAAACAAAATCAAAAGAAAAAGAAATTAATTATGAATTAAATAACCAAATGGTCATTTTGACCAAAGTTAACCACTAGTCCACTTTGAGTGTTCCTAGAAGAGAATTTCTAACAGAAACAATTCCACTTCTTTTCACCCCTTTCTAGACCAAGTAAAAGTGAATACAAGTAAACTTTACAAACTCACCAAAACTATTTTTAAATCTATTTAAAGGACATATGAAAATTGAATCAAGTGTATGTACTAAGATCACACTTTTTCAAAAACCACTCAAATCAATTCACCTTGACTTTTCCAAGCAATCATTGACACTCAAGCTTAAGATCAAATCACTCACCAAATTTCATTTGAAAATTTCAAACTAAAGTTCTTGCGTCCATTTCCTCAAACACCTTGCAGACACAAAACAACAACTTCCTAACTTCACTATTTCGGAGCAGTGATCATCCACCCCTCTGTCCCCTCTTCACTCCCTTGTCTCCCCAGCACCTAGCCAAGCACCAAACACGGGCCCCCTCTGCCGTTGCACCACTAGAGCACCGCCCAAATTTGGTCGTCACCGGCCGACAGTGGACAACGCGCCAGAAGCCATGCCGCCCTCACCCACGACGCGCACCAGACACGCCGCAGTCTACCGCCACCCCTTGTCCAAGCCACGACCGCCGCCAAGCCCTGGACCACCCTAGCTGCACCGCGCCTATCGTCTGTGCGCCGTGCCTAGAGCGTGCCAGCGTGCCGCACCCGACAGCCTCGCACAGACCCGCCTCGCCCTCTCCGCGCACACTCACGCTCGCCATGATCACCACAACCTCTCAGACACCCTCGTTCGCCGCTGCACGACCCGTAGCTCCTGTGCGCCGTCGCAAACACTGCCGCCCCAGCGTAGAGCATCGCACGCTCCCGACCAATCCACACCGTCATGTGCCGTGCCATTACTTCTGTGATGATCACCAGGGAATACCGCACCGTCCCCTAACCTCAGCCTCGCCGCTAGCCGCCTGTACCATCGTCACCGACGAGCCCGAGCCCATCCCGCTCAGTCCCCTCGCCGCAGTATAAATGGAGACCCCCACTGCCTCCATTCTCCACACCAACACCCTCCCCACTCCTCACAGACACTCCCTCACCCTTCCCCGGAGCAAGGCGAGCTCTTCTTCGCCAGAATTTGGCCGGAGCCCGGCGCTGCTGGAGGAGAAGGGCGTCGTCGATTGTAGCCACCCCAGGACCTGCCGTGACCACGCCTTGACCCGCTGTCGTCGAGAACCCCATTCGCCCCGATCGCCGACCCTAGCTAGAGCCTAGGCGAGCCTCTCCGGACCCCCACCACCGCGTTAGGTTATTTTCCTCGCCGGAGCAGTTCATCGTCGGCGATGACCCTCAGTCGTTAGATTAGATTTAAATCGCACGACCTAGATTCGCAGATACCGCTTCATGTAGTTTAAGTCGCTGACTGGTGGACCCCCTCTGTCAGTAGCCCTCTGCGCTGTGTTGTGTAGACTGGGCCGACCCGTTTTGTTTCCTGCGCGTAGCCTAGTGATTCAAATTAGTATTTTCCAATTTAGTTAAAACCACATTCTGTCAGTAAATTCAAAAATCAATTCAGAGAGATTCACTGAACCAAATTACATGATTCAAATTTTGTTAGAAAGATTTTTAAATTATCTATCCAAGTCCGTTGGAATTAAATCATTTGGAGTTAGAGATCACATATGGTAAAAATAACTAGACAGAGACTTTTTCAACTTCAATTTTTTTTTAAAATCAACCATAAATGCTTTTGAGTTGATTCCAACTCTCAAAAATCACATTTGAGAAGATCTATCTGAATATATAAAAATATTTAGGTTTGCATGCAGTGACTTTGGACTAGTACCAAAATAATGTTATATAGACATTTCTAGTCACT
Source organism: Avena eriantha (assembly GCA_910589775.1). NCBI lineage: Eukaryota > Viridiplantae > Streptophyta > Magnoliopsida > Poales > Poaceae > Avena > Avena eriantha. Next base: position 351,199,875 of record OU342741.1, read on the forward strand.
TTAAATCTATTAAATAATAAGCTTAAACTTTATAAAATATGACCAATCCTTTAAATCAGATTCCCATGTATTAGAATATGTGGTGATGACATGTGTCAACATGATCCCATATTTTAATTGGAGAATATTAAATCTTAAGTATTTTTCAATGAGCAGAAATTACTTTTCTAAAACAAAATAAATAAGACTAAGTCTTTACTTCATATGATGATTGTGATGATGCTAGATCATTAAGTGTGAGCCTTAGTGTGCTAAGTAGAAGTAGTTACGTATTGTTTGGTGATTGTGTACCTCGTATTCATTTATAGACGATAGTACCGACCCGGGATATGAGGAGGAGGAGTTCTACCAGGAAGAAGAAGAAGAGTATTTCAACCACTACACTACTCAAGGCAAGCTAACCCTTGCAAGCTAGAACTATGCAAGCTAATACTTGCAAAATTGATAACTTAAGCAAGATGCAATAGGCCTGCTTTGGTTATACCTTTTTGATTATACAAATTCCAAGTTTTACTTGCAAGCTTTACTATTTTTACTTTACCAAAGTTCTTTACTTTTAGTTAGTACTTTGTGAGTATTGGAAAAATAGTATAGATAGCATAAAGGGTATAAAACTAGGCCTATCTAGTTATACTTAGATGTCATTCTATGGCATGAGATTGTAGATTAGCACCCCTCATTAGTGAACACTCTTAACCTTAGTGGTTAGTGCTAAGCATAAAAGTTGATCACTTTAGATGGGAATACTTGGTGAAAATGATTATGAAAACCCTGGAATGATGTTTCATTCTATTGAGATGTTTTGACATGTGTTGAGAAACACCAAAGGATTTGATGATGAAAATGTTGAGGCATCAGCCTTAGCCCTTTACAAAAACTGATGGTTGGGTTTGGATGCGATACCATTCCAATTTTACCGTACAACCACAATACCTGAATTGGGTAGGGCTTAGCCGGAAGTTTATGTGCCTTACAGGGCCGACCCTTGGGGGGACCTGCGAGGCAGCCGCGCCGGGCCCAAAAAAAGTAGGGGCCTTCCTAGAAATATGCTATATAGGCAGGCCTAGTATACATCATAAAAAAGATTTTTGATTAGGATGGTGGATTTATTGGGTGTTTTTGGGCTGTCGTATCTGAGCCGAGGCGATTGATACGGATACAAGGAGATGCCGAGGCGGAGGCAACCCGCTCGACTCCTAGTCTTATACGACGTCGGTCGCTTCGCTTCCTCCCAGGCAAACGGAACCAACAATTAATCATACCCCTCCTGCCCGAGTCTTGTCGCCTCCACTGGATCGGAATATCAGATCAGGATACGTGAGTGGGGAGCCTCGAGGCCCTCGACGATCGATGCCAGGCGCGAAGGCTAGACCATCAACGAGACGATCGACTGCCTGGCTGCTGGTCTAGTGGTATGCTCCCGCCCATGTCTCTGCCGGTTACGCCCTAATTTTTAGTTCTTAAGTCTTAATTCTAATTAGAATTCTTAGCGCAGATTTGAAGAACTCTAGTCATTCAAAAGCATATTTGGGTTTTTAATAAGTTCGAAATCCTTGAAGGCATTGGATGGTTCTCAACTAAAAGAACATTGCACTACATTTGAATAAAAAATACTCGGTCTGGTACAAATGGTAAACCTGATATATGCGATGTTGAGTTAAATGCACTTATTTCTGAGTTAAGTATTATGAAGTTCAGTTTGCCAAATACATCAATGTCTTCTCTGGAGCTTTTTGAGTTTGTCAGGGAAGCGGATTGTTATCCTAATATTTGTATCGCTTATCTGATCTTCCTAATATTTATATCGCTTATCGGATCTTATTTACTATACCCGTGACTGTTGCATTAGCTGAAAGAAGCTTTTCAAAGTTGACATTATTAAAGAACTATTTGAGATCTATAATGTCTCAGGAGAGGTAAAATGGTTTGGCGACTCTATGCCTCGAGAAGAAGTTAATGGACGAGATTGATATTCATTCTATCGTCACGGACTTTGCTTCTAGGAATTTTTGGAGAAAATTTTAAGGTATCATATAAACATTGTTATTTTTATATGAATATTATAGTTAGAAGTATACTTAAACTATTTATTTTTCATCATCTCATATATCCATAAAAATATATAATAAGGGGCCCAAAATTTTAGTTTCGTCCCGGGCTCCCAAAATCTCAGGACCGGCCCTGGTGCCTTAGTATGGGTTCCCTCGCAGAAGAGGTTTGAACTGAGGCTACCTCTTGATGTTTGTCCACCTATGCGGTGCCCAGGATGGCAGATGGCCATGGCTGGGAGGCCAAGCTCATAGGAGAGGTGCCTATACTAGGGTGTCTAATTGAAAGGTTATGATTGATTATCCGCATACTAAGTATGATTGATTCAGGGTTATCCCTGACGGATGTATCGAATTTTGTGGTGAAAGTGTACCACCTCTGCAGAGTGTCAAACTATTCGAATAGCCGTGTCCGCGGTCATGGACAGTTGGATTGGCCATACTGTTCCATCGTCAGATGTTTTCAAAATGACTTGTGAAGTGAACTACGATTTTGACTTGACCACAACAGGGTTGTGGATATGAAAACTAGGTTTCCACTTAAAGTGATTTAGAATATTAACTTAGTTTTCTTTACTTCTGAACTCAGTTTAGATAAATCTGGCTTTTTGAAAATAAACCTAGAGCTTAAGATTCCTACTAGAGCTACCTTACTTGTTAGTGATAGTTTGCGAGTACTTACAGAGTACTCATGACTTTATCCCTGGCTATTCCCGTGGCCATACTATGAGGAGGACTATCATGATGATCGACAGTAGGAGGTCTATGACAACTAGGATCATCTCCCATCTTCAGCATTGCATGTGATCCTGAAGATGGAGCCCACTAGTACGCTTATTATTCCGCTGCTCTGATTGTATTAAGTCGGGATCATGAGATCCTTTATTTATAATACCTTATTATGGGTTGTAATGGATGATGTACTATGATATCAATCTGTTATGTCTCGCAAAAATGGTAATCCTGGGATTGCGAGGTATGGCATAACATGCATCTGGGATTAAAAATCCGGGTGTTGATAGAAGGGCATCTCGATAAGGTGAATTGATGACAGATCGACTGATCGTCCGATCCCCTGCTCAACGACCTCTGCGACGGAGCTAGAGGAAGTAGTGGAGCCGGAGAGCAGGCTCAAGGGAACAACAGCACAACCCTCCTCGTCGACCTATCCGATGGTGTTGGAGGAGGTGTTGCTGGGGCATGGCATCACGGAAGTGGGCGATGGAGGCGGGGCTGCAAGTCCTCGAGCGCGTGGTCGCTGTCATTGCCTCTCACTCCGGGAAGAGGCGAGCCTACGTGATCCTCGTCTTCCTAACCTATGTGTCGGGGAAGGGGCGGCAGCGTGAGCGACGAGCAATGGGGATGAAGGGCATCTCGATAAGGTGAATTGGGGAAAGCGAGAGAGTGCATGAGCTGAGTCAAGATCGAGGCTTCTCCCTAGAGATGTTGCGTGGGTATCATTGGGATTGGCCCGCATTTGGTGGCGTGCAAGGAATTAGCATCCGTCTATAAGAAGAGCAAAAGAACAACACCTATAACTAAGAATTTAGTTCCCTATGGAGGAATGATGACCATAAGGAAATCTAACTAAGGAAGATCATACCTCAAGTAGAACAAATTATAATGGTTATTGAGCACAAGTGCAAATAGCCATTTAATCAAACAAAAATGTTGACAATCATTAAAGGAGGTCATATCCATCAAAAATTATCTTGTGAGCAAAATAGTGTGAATCTAGAGATGCTTTGAAATAATAAAAGCTAATGAGATATGAAGGTTTACCTATGATGATACACGATTTGGCTTCTAGGGTTGTTCTTCCACCGGAATGCGTGAACAATTTGGCTTCTGAAATTTTTGCTCCATCAGAATGAAGAAAAGCAAGTCATTTCTAAGTATGAAAATATGCTTACGGATGCTTCAGATCACAAAGAAGAGTTTGATAGTAGCCCGACAAAAAGAACACATGCCAAATTAACTACTTAAGTATATCACTCAAACAGTTTTTGAATGTCCCACACAAAATGAAGCTAGTCATCTATTTCTAATGTAAGTTCCATAAATTGGGCTGGCTAGATGTCCTTAGAGAAAACCCCCATAATAGGTGGTGATCCACTGGTCATGCAGAGATGGGTTTTGTTCCTCTTGAGACCCAGAAGTAACAAAAAGATTGAGATTAGGTTATTACCAGTTAAGAGTTTACTTGCTCAATACAACAACTAATTGGGGGAATTTGAGAAAAATCTAAATACATGTAAGAAGTTAAAACCTCACCTAATCTGGCACAACCTTAGTGATCTTATCCCCAACAACCTTGTTTGACTCGGCCACCACTACAAGCTTATCTGCAATCCACTTCTTCCCGACGGGAGCTGAAGCGAGAACAGACACAAACATGTGCAGAACCCTCTCCTCGTGCATCGCTTTTGCTTCCTTATTCCTAGCCACAGCCACCATGACGTGGTCCATGGCTTAGAAACAGATTTCACTAACCTTATAATGTTACAAGGCCTGGAAAAATAAGAAGTGTAACAATCTTAACATACAATGTGTGTGCAAAAAACATTTCAGTGTAACCGAAACATATGTAAGGTACCACCCTAAATCAATCATGTGGAGGATAAATGGTTTCTCTCCAATAGACCGGACTGCACAAATGAGCCGACACTCACAATCGTTCACTTCAGAATTCTAGTGCTTCAATAAATACATGTTGTGTAGGTTTAGGACTGATCTAACTATTTACAAAAAAATAAATACCAAAAGGTATGAAAGCATTTCTATAAATACAAGGCATAATAAGCCATATTAAGATACATCTAAAGGAGAGGCCAAGGACTGCACAAATGAGCTGGTAGTGTTCTCAATCTTTCACTTTAGAATTTCTAGTGCGTGAATAACTACTACAGCCTACTCATAAAGCATCAAACCATGCTCCCATAAGTTAGAAAAAATTAGTAGAAAACACAAGATTTGATTATCAATTTTGGATGAGACATCGAAGGTGCTGATTTTTTTTAAAAAAATCAGACGGTGAAAAGTAAACCATTCATGCTTTTTTGCGCATTTTACCTACATAGCAGTAAAACCATTAGGTGTTCTGAACAGTAAACCTTTGATGACAAAGAATAAGAATGACAGCATCTCTTGTTCACGCGTACCTACCAAATTGAAAATATTTATATTGCTACTCCGTTATTTTAAAATCACATGTGCTGCAAAGCTCTTTGTCTTACACTTACGTAGTATATACCTTGCTTTAATATGCATGGGTCATCCCTTGTAGAACACTGCAACAGTCTAGCAGATACCCAACTATTACAATCTATTCATATGATATCTCATCCAACAAAAACATATGGAAACATATGGCTTGTTTACCTGGGCTGTGGTGGGTGGACATGTGGTGCTAGGTCGATGAGAATGTACAGATGCAACTTCAGGTGGCGGCGGAGGATGTGAGACTTGGTGGCTGACGAAGGAAGACCTGATGGCATTGGAAGGGAGACCAATTAATTAGGCAAGGATGCTCTCATCGCTGCCCTAGAGGGCTTGATGACAGATCGACTGATCGTCCGATCCCCTGCTCAACGACCTCCGCGGCGGAGCTGGAGGAAGTAGTGGCGCCGGAGAGCGGGCTCAAGGGCACACCAACACATCCCTCCTCGTCGACCTATGCGATGGCGTTGGAGGAGGTGTTGCTCGGGCGTGGCATCACGGAAGTGGGCGATGGAGGCGGGGCTATAGGTCCTTGAGCGCGTGGTCGTCGTCGTTGCCTCTCAATCCAGGAAGAGGCGAGCCTACGGCATCTCGATAAGGTGAATTGGGGAAAGCGAGAGAGCGTGAGCTGAGTCAGGATCGGGGCTTCTCCCCAGAGATGTTACGTGGGTTTCGTTGGGTTTGGCCCGCATCTGGTGGTGTGCGGGAGTGCCGGACAGAGAGTTGGACGAATGATGCTACGCAGTGACAGAAAACAGAATTCTCAGGTTCTTTTTAGATAGTTTAGATTTAGATTATATTTAGATTTAGATTTAAAAGATTTAGATTTAGATAGATATATAGAGATTTAGAAGTCTTACGTTGGCGAACGGATGGATTTTGTAATACGTGGCACCGACCATGCAATCCTAAATCCGCCATTGGTTCTTTCTTTAGTACTGTGAAAATGACTTAGCTTTTGGAAAAACCATGGTTTCAAAACCGTGATATTTAGTCCCCGCAAAAAAAAAACCGTGATATTTAGGGTAGCCAAGCACATAAGTATTTTGAACTGAAGCTTTTTGGAAAACACTCGAAAGAAAAAGATTTTTTTTAGAAAAGGGGACCCGTCGTTGGTCAAAATATTCCACATTTACGGTCTCGGAGTCAAACCGCGGGAGCTGGAGACAAACACACCAGACCGTACCCCACCAACCACTGCTCCGTATGGCGGTCCACGCATGTCAGTGACTGGAACCACACAAACAAACAACGGACCTACCCATTTTAGCCGTCCCCAAAAGCCACCTGGGTCCCACCCGTCATTGCCGCGAGAGGTAGACGGAGGGAGGCCACGCGGAGAGGGGAGAGAGAGAGAGAGAGAGAGAGGAGTTAAAGCGGCCATTTCTTCGTCGACCTCGTCGTCTCCTCGCTCCCGCAGACGTGTGTGCCCCTTCGTTGTCGTCGTCGCAGCCGTCCAAAGGAGAACCATTCCGCGCGGGTTGCTCGTTTATCTCCGAGAGACCCGGGTACTCGGTCAGAAGCGCTCGATCTCTCTCGTTTTGTTCTATCTTGGGTCGAGCTCCGCAGGATAAGGTGCGATTTTGGGGGAACTTTTCCTCGAATTAGTAGCACCATCCTGATTTGGTTTTGGACGAACCCTATTCTTGCAGAGAAGTTATCCTGCTGGAATTAACTCGATTTGTTGGAATTCCGCGCGCAGATTACAGTATTATCGTTTTCGTTGCTGCAGGGATTGTGCGGGGGAGGCGGCGGCGACTCCTTTGGTCGACTCGGTTCTTGGTCGGATTCAGTGAAGAGGGAGAGATCAGGAAGGGATGGACGAGAAGGCGGCGAAGATGGAGAAGCTCTCGTCCGCGGCGGCGTTCGTGGAGGGCGGCGTGCAGGACGCCTGCGACGACGCCTGCAGCATCTGCCTCGAGGCCTTCTGCGACAGCGACCCCTCCACGGTAGCTATCTCTCCCTCGCGCGCGCGGCCGTCATGGTGATTGGCGAAGGGCTGATTGGTGCTGGGGACGTGTTTGATGCTGTTATTCTTTCTTGTTTTGGATCGCCGCAGGTTACAAGCTGCAAGCATGATTTCCATCTTCAGTGCATCCTTGAGTGGTGAGGACCATGCTTTCTTGTCTTCAGAATTTTCCCTGAAGCTCTTTAACCATTCGATTTGCCTGAACCTATCATATGACTATGCATACTGACGTTAATTTACCATGGTAAGATGTGGAACATTGATGAATTGATTTGAGTGCCACATTGGATTCATCGTTTGTTGTCCTGCACCATTCATCTCATTTGTTACTTATGCCGTTGATTCAGTACTATGAGATAACTCGTGGACGGCCACTTGTAATTTGGAAGAGTTGCAATTTATCTTTGTAACTGTTGGCTGGTCGGTTTGCCACAACTGCATGTTGCGATTGAGATTTGTTATCACATATCTTCTGATGCACTACATGCAATTGATCCTGCAGGTGCCAGAGAAGCTCCCAGTGTCCCATGTGTTGGCAGGCAATCAGCATGAAGGACCCTCTAAGGTAGAAATTCTGCTTTATGTAAACTAACCTGTTTTACAACTGTAGCTGAGTCTGAGTTACATTCTTGTATTGCAGTCAGGAGCTCCTGGAGGCTGTTGAGCAAGAGAGGAACGTGCAAGCAGATCGCTCACGCACGACGACCGTTTTTCGCCATCCAGTGCTCGGACATTTTGAGGTGTCATTTCGTACTCCGTGTGTTCTTCCAGTGATGGCTTTCTTGCTGCCCTGTCTTGATCTACACCCATTGGTTGTACTGCTACTGATGCTGGTATTTCTTCCAGGTACCAGTAGGTACAGATGACGGTGAGATTGAAGAACGTATCATGCAACACCTGGCCGCTGCTGCCGCGACACGTAGGTCACACCGCCACGCTAGAAGGGAAGGCCACCGTGGAAGATCAGGAGCACACGGTCGCACCCAAATTGTAGTATTTTCGACAACCGAAACTACCTCTAGTGACCCCATTTCTTCAGATTCACGGCACCTAGGGGACACTGAGCATTCTTCTGCTATAATATCTGCTCCTGCGGATGGCACTGAAGAAGCATCTGCAGACACATCAGTGCACAACAATACTTCTGCTAACTTCCCCTTGGGATCAAATGACAGGTGATTCCTGATTTCTTATGACATAGCTACACAAGGGCTGAAATTTATGTTTTTCTTTTCATTTATATTGGTTTAACACTTGCGACATGATGACCTTGATCAGAATCTCTGCCGATGAATCATCTTCCATCAACCAAGATGGAGCTGGACCATCTGATCCACAATCCTTCTCAGAAACGCTCAAGACTCGCCTGCAATCGGTTTCGACAAAGTAGTGCTCTCTGACTCCTTCAAACTTTAGAGAACTTCGGAAAACCAGCATTGTTAGTTAACTTGTATTTGCGGTATCCCTTGACAATGACAGGTACAAGGACTCGTTAACAAAGAACACACGCGGTTGGAAAGAACGGTGGCTTGCACGGAGTGACACGATCTCGAATCTTAGTTCTGACGTGAGGAGAGAGGTCAATGCCGGAATGGCCGCTGTGTCCCGCCTGATGGAACGGCTAGAAACGAGGGACGGGAGTGGCTCTGGACCCTCATCGGTTTCTCCGGACAATGTTCCTCCTGTTACAGATGATCAGAGGGACACATCGTCCAACTTCTGTTCTCCCGTAAATGGTGCCTCGTCTTCGGCAACTTGTGCGTCAAGATCTGGTTCGCAGTGAACCATCCTATACCATGAAAGATGAACTTAATTTTAGGTGCAAGATGAACCTGGCATCTGGTACCATTAGAACGGTCACATGTTACATGATTGATATGTGCAGCAGAAATATGCAGTTGTAAAGAACTGGTTGGAAGAATGTACATGCCTCGTGGGGGCGGGATGGTGCGCACCCATCACACAGCAGCTCTTGTTTGTTTCCATGTAGACCTGTAACACCTGTCACACCAACAAGTTTTGTCTCCCCTGAGACTATCTTATGAGTGAAAGGAATATCAGACCCCTCACAACTGAGATGAGATTCATAAACTTTTAATATGGAGATGCAGAAGGAACAGCAACTGCACAGGGAATTGCCTTTGGTTGTTGGGATTGGGAATATAATTTTGCATCGACTTGACAGTGTCTTCAATCTATGAAGCTAATATTATCTGGTGCCATTCAAAAATTCACCCAAACTATGTGTTATTTTCCAGGATCTCTGCTGTACAACACAAACAGCTGACCTAAGTCATGTGTTGTGCATGAACTCGTAGCTGCCCATGCCATTCGCAGCTGATCTAGAGGTGAGCCTCACAATTCACCAAGCTAGACAAACTAGCTAGACACACTTAGACAGTAAGAGAGAGATCCGAGAGCCAAGAGAGGCATCAAGAGGAGAAGGTAAGGAGGAGAAGAGCATCCACAAGCAAAAGTTCTATCATCAGAAGAAGAACGACTGCTCTTCAAAGGTTGTTAGCTAAACCAGTAGACATAGCTAGAAGTAGTAGTAGCAGAGAAGATCAGTATGATCTGCTCTATAGAATTTAAGACATTGGTCGAGGGGATCAATACCTATAGATCATGCTATTGTGGGAAGAAAGCACTACAATACTTAAACATGCCAACATACAAGCCTACTTGTGCACATGCAGAGTAGCAGAGCACTATTGACACAAACCCAACCACTTAAATAAATGATCAACACAGATAACTCAAAGATACAGCCAACATAAATTCAGAGTATATAAAAATTACAAAAACCTGATAAAGAATCAAGAGAAACATATCAAACACTGTCCAACTTCACCTCCTAAATTGAATTCACCTTGGTGAAATTAGGAATAAAAGGTAGACAGTGCTCAATAAAATTCATCTGTATTGGATGAATAAGAAACATCTAAAATACAGACAAGTGCAGTAATTCATACTTGTAGTCACAGATCATTCTAAGAAACAACACTAAATCAAACTTCAACACTGTCAGTATCATTGACATAACTAAACACTACACAATAAACTCTGTCAAGCACTGGCAGAAGCAAACAACAAGATTCAGTTAACACTGAACCCTAATGAAACTAAATTTATATGCAGTTAACAATGCTAACAGTGAAACCCAAAAATTATACATAACCCGATTAATCAATAGGATGAACTATCACTATTGTAAACACCTAAAACTATGCTAAATAAGACCTAAGCATGATCAACTACAAGAATAGTAGCAAACCCTTGAATCGAAAGGGGGAAGTACTGTCAACACCCGGATTTTTAGTCCCAGATGCCTGTTATGCCATACATCGCAATCCTAGGATTATCATTTTTACGAGACATAACAGATTGGATATCACAGTACATCATCCATTACAAACCATAATAAGGTCTTACATGAAAAAAGGATCTCATGATCTAGTCTTAATACAACAAACAGCGGAATAAATAATAAGCGTAGCGGTGGGATCCATCTTCAGGGTCACACGCAATGCTGACGATGGAAGATAGTCCTAGTTATCATAGCCGTCCTGCTGTCCTTCATCTTGGTAGTCTCCTTCATAGTCTGGCCATAAGAATAACAAGGGACAAAAGCCATGAGTACTCTTTAAGTACTCGCAAACTATCACTAACAAGTAAGGTAGTTCTAGTGGGAAATGCTAACTCTAGGTTTATTTGTAAAGTTAAGTTTGAAACCTAAGCTGAGTTCAGAAACAAAGAAAGGTAAAATAAAGTTCTAGAATCACTTAAGTTGGGAAGCTAGTGTCATAGTCACAACCCTATTGTGGTTAAGTCAAGATTCATCAATCATATCATAAGTCATTTTGAAAAAATCTGACAACGGAACAGTATGGCCACTTCAACTGTCCATAACCGCGGACGCGGCTATTCGAATAGTTTGACACTCTGCAGAGGTGGTACACTTTCACCACAAGATTCGATACATCTGTTAGGGATAACCGGGAATCATCATACTTAGTATGCAGATAATCAAACATAACCTTTTCTTTACACACCCTAGTATAAGCACCTCTCCTATGAGTATGACCTCCCAACCATGACCATCTGTCATCTTGGGCACTGCATAGGTGGACAGCATTGAGAGGTAGCCTCAGCTCACACCTCTCCCGCGAGGGAACTAATACTAATGCATATAAACTTCCGGCTAAGCCTTACCCAATTCAGGTATTGTGGTTGTACGGTAAAATTGGAATGGTATCGCATCCGAACCCAACCATCAGTTTTGTAAAAGGGCTAAGGCTCATGTCTCAACATTTTCATCATCCTAAACCATTTGTGTTTCTCAACACATGTCAAAACATCTCAGTAGAATGACTCATCATTCCAAGGTTTTCACAATTCATTTTCACCAAGTATTCCCATCTAAAGTGACTCAAGTTCTAGTTTAGCTCTAAACTACTAAGTTAAGAGTGTTCACTAATATGGGATGCTAAGATCAATCTCATGCCATAGACTGACATCTAAATCTCACTTTGATAGGTCAAGTTTTATACTTTTTATGCTACCTTCAAACAAGTAAAGGATTTTAGTAAAGTAAAGAAAGTAAAGCTTGCAAATAACATTTGGAGTAGGTATAAGTCCAAGGGTATAACCAAAGCATGCCTAATGCATCTTGCTTAGGTTATCTAGCTTAATTCTAGCTTGTTAACAATAGCTTGCCTTGGTTGGTGTAGTGGTTGAAGTTTTCTTCCTCCTCCTCTTGCTAGAACTCCTCCTCCTCGAAAGCTTGGTCGATACTATTGTCTATAAATACATACATGATACACAATCACCAAACAAAGCTTAACTAGTCTACTTAGCATACTAAGGCACACATTTGATGATCTATTATCATCACAAGCATCACAAGGTTTAATTAACTAGCTTCAATCTTTTTATTTGAGAAAAGTAATTTCTACTCATTGAAATTAACTAAGATTTAATATTCTCCAATTAAAATATGGGATCATGTGGACACATGTCATCATCACATATTCTAACATATGGGAATGTGATTTAAATGTTGGGTCACATTTTAATAAGTTTAAGTTGAATATTTAATGATTTAAAGTGACTAGAAATGCCTATATAGCATTATTTTGGTACTAGTCCAAAGTCACTGTATGTAAACCTTAATATTATTACATATTCAGATAGGTATGGTTAAATTTGATTTTTGAGAGTTGGAACCAACTCAAAAGCTATTATGGTTGATTTTAGAAAAATGTTTGAATGTGGAAAAGCTTCTGTCTTGTTATTTTTTACTATGAGCTATCTCTAACTCTAAATTATTTAAATCCAACGGGCTTGGATAGAGATTTTCATTACCTTTCCAAAAAATTGGAATCACTCCATTTGGATTTGTAAAACTTTTTGAATTGATTTTTGAACTAAGGGACAGAACTAAGTCTAAGTTTAAAAATAAAAAACTTCATTTGAATCACACGGCCAGTGCGGGAAACTAAATGGGCCGACCCAATGGTGCTCCGCGGCGCAGAGGGCTGCCGACAGGGGGGTCCCGCCTATCAGTGACTCTTTAAATGTGAAGCGGTACGGGACAATTTGGGCGCTACGATTAAAACATAGATCAACGGTGCACAGTGGTCGTCGACGACGGACTTGTCGCCGACGAGACTGAACCCTAGGCGGCAGGTGGGGGTCTACTGGGGACGTACCAGGGCTCCAGCTAGTGCGGTGAGGCAGGCGATCAAACTGGACGACGACGGCAAGCTCAGGCGAAGTCGCGGCAGGGGTTGAGGTGGACGTAATCGACGGGGACTTCTCCTCTGCAGCGGCTACCTCCGGCGAGAGAGGGGAAATGGTCAGTGGAGAGAGGGGAGTGGAATGGTGTGAGGAGATGGTGTTGGGGTGGCCTCCTTTTATAGGCTCGATGAGGGGACCGACGGGTGTGGGCAGGCGTCTCCGGCGAGGGCGGTACAGAGGGCTACTGGCGTGGGAGAGGTAGGCAGATGGTGGGCGGTCTGCTAGCGGTCAGCTACGGTGCAATGGCGCGGCTAGGGGCGGTGACTAACTGTTGGGAGCTTCCCGCGCCCTGGGAGACAGAGACGGTGCTCGACGCGGCTCCCGGCGACCGTGGGTCACGCGGCGGTGCACGGCCGTGTCTGGCGGGTGGCTGGGTTGAAGGCGGAGCGGCGTGCGTGATATGGTGTCGGGGCGCGGTCTGTGGCGTGCTGGTGGCGATCGCGCTCTGGTGTGCGCTGCGCACGACGTAGAGAGAAAGGGCGGCGCGGCGCTGAGGTGGTCAAGGGCCTGGCTGGGCTTGGGGAAGGGGTAGGGAGTCGCGGTGTGGTCTGGTCTATCTCCTAGACATGCCGAGAGAGGGAGGGGCGGTCGGCTGGGAGTTGTCCATACTCGACCGGCGAGCATGGCGCTCAGGTGGCACGTCACTGCTGCAAACGGCTAAGGGGTAGCCTCTTGATAGCAGGGTTGGTACTAGGGAGACAATGGGAGGGGTTTTAGGCCTTAGTGGCATTTGATCACTGCTCTAAAACGGTAATAGTTAGGCAGTTTGTTTAGTTCTCACTAAGTGTTCGACACAATGGCCACATGAAGAAAATATTTGAATTTTTGAGAGATTTTTGGTGGGTGCTTTGATCTGATGCTTGGTAGACTGTGGTTGCTAGGATTTGTTAAATGGAATTCAGTTGAGTGGTTTTTGAGAAAATATGATCTATACATATGAACTACATTCAATTTTCAATTGTCATTTAAATTTAGTGTCTGAAAGTTTTTGGGATGAAACAAAGTCGGCCTTGGTACATCACTACTTTTACTAGCAAGAGGTGCAAAGATCCACAATTGTTTCTGTTAAGATTTGAGTTCTAGGAATAGCCAAAGTAGGCTAGGTGATTAAAATGGCAAAAGTGACCATTTGCTTATTTTATTCTTTTTGATTTCTTTTTCTTTGGGATTTGTTTGGGAATGATCTAGATGATGTTTAATTCACCTTATAATAATTTTACAACCAATGGATCACTCAAACATGGCCATTCAAAATAATTCCTATTTTAAATGCACACACATATGAATGCTTAATTATTTTAAATGGAAAAGTTTTTGTTAACCCTAATTGGGTAGACTTGATCTTGATTCACTTTGGATTAAGTTTTGGGATGTTACAAGTACAGAGAGAGTAAAGAAGTAATTTCAGAGACGTGTGCCTGGTTAGTAAGTCATGGCGGGGAGCCCATATCAACCACGCACGGTCGGAGAAAAGGAAGACAACGACGACACGGTGAGAACCCACTTGGGGGCAGCTCAATCTGTGTCGGCCACACCAGCTGCAGAGGGAAGTCGATGACATGCTCCAGCGTTAGAGGGAGGTCAGAGGAACACCAGAGCACGGTGACATGACCTTAGCCAAACCCTAGTCAAGGGTGAGGGTTTGGGTGCGGCCAGAAGAGAGGGGGATATACAAATCTAGTTGGATATGACCGTAGAGTGGGCAAGAGCAATTGATTGAAGTAAGGCTCGACCACAACGACAATCGGGGGCGACGGGAATCGCAGAGCGACGCCGGCGGCGATATGGGATTCGCGAGAGCTCGTGTAGGGAAGATAGAGTGAGAGGGCCGAGCGTGCGAGGACCGGTTTGGCTGAACCATACGGTTCGGTCCAACCTAACCCTATTGGACCGGTTTGGCATAGAGTGAGAGGGTCTAGGGTTTTTTTAGTAATTCCTTAAATTGAACTAAAATGGTATAATTAAATGCATGTCAAGAAATATGCCTAAAATAAAATAATAATAGTTCCAAGTAGGAAAAAGTGTGAGGAATCCAATTCTTTCTTTTGTGGAATTATTAAAATTAGTTTTGTTTAAATAAGAATTCAAGATATTTAAATGACAAAATAAAATCACTTAATAACTCCAAATAACTCACAAATACAACACAAATTCTTTAAAGAATATTTGAAGCTAAATTCACTCAAATGAATAATACAACATTAGAAATACACATGAACCCTATAAGCGCAATTTGGTAAATAAACTATAAAACAAGAATAAATCTAAAATCAAGGGGGGAGGGGGTTAACAATACACCAAGAAGGCATTTAATATATGTGGATAATAGCATGAATTGATTCTTTAAACATTGTACTTACTGGACAATGATGTGATTTCGAACCCAAGGTCCAGGGTCAGGTAGAACCTTCAAACTGCATTATCTTGCAGTTAGGAGGAAAGTTAAATCTTGTATTTCTTTGGTTTATTTTATTTTATACAAACTATTTTTTTAAAGTATTATCACCTATATTCAAAAGCAAAATATAGTTCTTATGAGTGAGAAATAAACTGTGAGATGGTGGACAATGGAAATTTGGTTGGAATACATATCGGGAACCTATGGTGGAGGTTCCATTGTACCGGAAAAGCGGAAAAGTGCATATAGGATTAACAACCAATGTAGTCAGTTGTTCTTGCGTAATATAATAGTGTTTATCACAGATCTTGTTATGGAACGAGCGTATCCGAATTATCTTCTTCCTTTTGTACGCCTTTAGATGCTAGGTCAGGTTGTAATCCAAAGTGGAGAGCAGGGAGTAGGAGCCGTAACGTACCCATCATGTGCTGCAGGAAGCCGACTCGAGTGTCTTTGAAGGGAGCGAGGGTAATTAAGAACAAGTCTTCTGATTGAAACTTGTTACAAAGGATGGACCGCGGGTCATGGAGAAAGACTCTACATATGACTCATATATACTTGGCGTGGGCCTTATACCTAAGGAAGTATGAATAAGAGCAATAATGCCAAGGACGTCTGTGGGAAAAGTAGTGCACCTCTATAGAGTTTAATAAGTGTGGCTTGTCACTCCATGTTCAGGGAATTGAACTACGATCGCAGTGGGAAAGGGAGTCCATGAAGACCTAACAACCCCTGAAAACTAGCGCACATAGTTTTTAAAATAAAATACCCTTTCAAGAAACCATTTTCAAAAACTTGCATAAGCCTAGGATGTCTGATCCACGGCTATAGTTAGTGTATCAAACACCCACTTATCTAGAACTTACTGGGTATGCTCGTACTCATCTATACTTTCTGAAACCCTTGTTTAGATTATGAGAAGATCGAAGAGGAAACTTATGATGAACTCAGAGAGGGGGAAATCTACTCTAAAGAGCCATATCTTTCTAGAACACAAAAGTTCTAGACTACGGCATAGTCTACGAAACTGGATATGTAGACATAGAAACTTAGTTCAATCTAACATAGGTTAGATGAACCAAGTAGTTTAGAACTTTACTAATTAAGTTGTTGAGCTCTAATGGTGATAAGATTAGTAGTACCATTGATCTTAAAGGTAGTGCATTTGAATTTGAATTTACCCACGAATTCTCATTGGACCGAGGAGGATCTTGAAGATTTTGTGGCTTGTGACAACGAATATGTGAGAAAATTGGACCCACAATAGATGTTTCCATTTTACTATTATAAGGGATGTAATATTTAAAAATCAGTGTTTTAGTGAGTGTTATATCAATGACTTGCACACTACAACATATAGTGGCATGCTAGGTTACTGCAAGGATACCACCTGACCGTCCAACAAGTCATGTGCTTGCTATGGTGTAGTGCAACAACAATCGTTACTCTCCAAATGGTCCATCCCTAGCTAGGATCTAGCGAATCTTGTGAGGAAGTGCAACTGGACCAGATTGTAATATTTTTATTTGTCCCTAGGGGTCCTTTTTACAGTTTGTACCAACTTTTGTAATTTATTTTATCTTTTAGATCCAGATGCAACATTTACATGTTCTCATTATAATATTAAGTTGAGTTCAGGTCCTTTGGGACCCCCCCGTGTTAAAAAAGTCATCCTTGAGATCATCTCCAAACCTATTACCCAAGACTTCCCCTCCATTTTCCATGGATCCATCATAATGTTTTCACGTGTCATTAATTTGCACCTCATTTCCTTGTTGGTCCCTATCGTTATCTTACTTGCATCTTGCCGCAACCTCGCCTCCTTGAGATCAATCTTACACTCCACGAAGGTAATCTTGCGACCCTCTATTGCTTCCATACTGAAAGTAGGGTTGGGCGTTCGGTTAGACTGAACCGATCAGTTTGGTTTCTCGGTGTAAAACTGGATTCGGTTTGTTGAGAACGTTGGCAGATTAGTGCTCCAAAATAATAATAACCGATGACTCGGTGCACTGAGCTTTCGGTTCGGTCCTCAGTTCCTGACCGAATTTATCGATGATAAGGATATCGAATACCTATTTGAGGAAAAAGGGGGCGAGCATCAATGGAAATGTTGGGGTATGCCCCTTGGGGTTTCCCGATCTTTCACAAATCCCTTGGAAATCGAGGCGGGGGTGAGTGGAGGAAGAGGGAGAGGATGAAATCTGCGAACTCACACATGAAGAGCACGATGAACTCACACACGCAAGACATAATACACGCCAATAGCTTACGCCGACGGCTACCGGTCCGATGCAATCCCGAGGATCGGCATCGGGCAACGATCTCTCTCTCTCTCTCTCTCGAATCGACATGGTGAGCAGGAGGCTTGGTGAGATCTTGATGTCTTGGCAAAAGGCTCCGATGCCAAGGCCTTGTACCATGAGGAGGCACGATGCAAACTCCAACGAGGTTGGTGACGATAGTCGGTCCCCTTGATTAAGGGGATGAGGCAAAACTAGAGATTCCACAAGGGTTGTCTTTAGTCTATCATCTATGCCTAAGCATTACAATGGAGGGTGGGGGGATATTTATAGGCCAGCCACTAAAACATGGGTAGTTTCGGCACAAAAAGGTAAAGGCTGGAAGAATAGGGAATATTCTCAGGCATCAAACCTAGGGTTAACTTCGTCAGGCGATTATGGTGATAAGTCCAGTAGCACCGGGATTCTCGCCGGAATTTCCGACGGTCACCAGTTTGTTTCGTTCTACACCGGAATAGAGTACAGAACTGTGCTTCGGTCGGCGCCGATTGGTTTCGGTCTACGCTGGTAAATCTAGTCTAGGTTCCGGTCCACCAGAGTGTGCGCCAGTATTTCCAGCGAGGAAACCGTTTCACCGGTCCTGACGCTGATTTGGTTCTAGAGCTCCTTCTCATGCTGACTTGGGTCCTTCTCTTGGCTACTTTTCATGAGGTTCATAGCTGAGGATGCATAAAGTATTGACATGAAGTAGCAATCCATCCAAGGATGTATCAAAGTCACATGAGAGGAGGAGCGAATTCACCTTAGTTTGAAGGAGCTTGGCTCGGGCACGAGTCATTGGTCCACTTGGGGGACTTGGTGGTGTAGATGTAGGGATGTCTGTAGGACGGGCTGCATCAGCTCCCCCCTTGGGAAAGAGTCATCATCGACTCTTAATGGTTATCATCTTGATCATCTCCATGGTAGGGTGAAAGGTCCTTGACATTGAATGTTGAGCTCACGAGATACTTCAAGTTCGGTATGTCGATGACATAAGTGTTGTTGTTGATCCTCTTGAGGACTTTGAAGGGCCCATCTCCTCTTGGCTTGAGCTTGGAGTCATGATCCTTAGGGAAGTAGTCCTTGCTTAAGTGGATCCATACGAGGTCACCTTCCTCGAAGATCATCTCTTTCTTGCTCTTGTTTAGCCTTGAAGCTTGGAGAAGCACTTGTTGCTCTATCGTAGCTCTTGTGTCTTCATGTAGTTTCTTCATGGCTTGGGCATGCTGGTCAATGTCCATGTTGGTGCGCTCATGGAGAGGGAGTGGTAGTATGTCAAGCGCGGTGAGGGGCTCATAGCCATAGATGATCATGAATGGACTCATCTTTGTTGTAGAGTGCTTGGCTCAATTGTAGGCAAGCTCGGCGTAGGGAATGCATTCTTCCCAATCCTTCAGATTCTTCTTGATAAACACGCGTAGGAGAGTCCTGAGGCTTCGGTTGACGACCTCAGTTTGGCCATCAGTTTGAGGGTGCGAGGCGGATGAGAAGAGGATCTTGATGTCGAGCTTGGCCATTAACGTCTTCCACAAGTATCTCATGAATTTGACATCACAGTCAAAGACGATTGCTCTTGGCACACCGTGAAGACGGACGATTTCCCTAAAAAAATTGGCAACATGTGAAGCATTGTCGGTCTTATGGCACGGTATGAAGTGTGCCATTTTGGAAAAGCGATCCACTACCACAAATATAGAGTCATGACCATGCTTAGACTAGGTAACCCTAAGACAAAATCCATGCTAATGTCCAACCATGGTGCATAAGGAATAGGCAATGGCATATAAAGACCAAAGGGATTAGACTTAAACTTAGCTTGAACACATATTGTGCATCGTTGGACGTGGCGCTCCATGTCTCGCTTCATCTTGGGCCAAAAGTAGTGAGTGGAGAGCATGTCCAGTGTCTTGTCACAACCAAAGTGACCCATGAGCCCTCCACCATGTGACTCACAGAGAAGCAAGTTTTGGAGAGATGACTTCAGAATGCAAAGCTTGTTTTGTTTAAAGAGAAAGCCCTTATGCAAATAGAAATCATCAAATCCTTTGACACTGGAACACTCTGTGAATATTGGTACAAAGAACGGGTCAGAAGCGTACAAAATTTAATTTCATCAAGACCCAACACATTTACTTCGAGTCAAGTAAGAAGGCTTGTGTTCTTGCGAGATAAAGCATCCTCAACTATATTGTCTTTGCCTTTCTTATACTTGATGATGTACGGAAAAGATTACATAAGCTCAACCCACTTAGCATGTCTCTTGCTCAAGTTATCTTGGCCTCTAAGATATTTCAATGACTCATGGTCGGAATGTATGATAAATTCCTTAGGCCAAAGCTAATGTTGCCAAACTTGAAGGACATGAACTAAGGCAAAAAAGCTCTTTGTCATAAATCGGATAGTTAAGGAGAGCACCATCAAGTTTCTCGCTATGGTAAGCAATAGGACATCCATTTTGCATAATGACTCCACCAATTCCAATACCACTAGCCTCACACTCTATATTAAAAGTTTTTGTGAAATCCGGTAACGCAAGAAGAGGTGCTTCAGTGAGCCTCTTTTTAAGTTCATCAAAAGCTTTTTGTTGAGATTTGCCCCACACAAAGGTGACATTCTTTTTGGTCAACTCATTGAGAGGATAAGCAATGGTAGAAAAGTCTTTCACAAAGCGATGATAGAAACCAACCAACCATGAAAACTTTGGAGTTCACTCACATTTGTGGGGATGGGCCAATCTCGTATGTCTGACTTTAGAAACATTGTGGCATCCCGCTAAAACCACTACTAGAAAATAGTGGTGTTTTTGTGCATCGCATCATCATGACCGCATGCTCATGTCATCATGCCACATTGCATTTGAGCATCGTCATCATCATGCATGTGTTTGTACAAAACTATTTTCAAAAAGCCTGGTTTTGTTTTCTAAACGCCCTGTCTTTATTTCAAATTAAAACCCCGGGTCTCCGGAATATTTTGTTTCGTCTAAAGACGGATTTCAAAAGCCCCGTTTTAAATAAATAAATATTTAATTTTTTTAGGAGGCAGCCCGCCAGGCCCGAAAGCCCGGTCGGCCATCTCCAGATAAAAAATCTAGTCCTAACCCTAGCTACCCAATCCTACCTATCCCTAATCCTACCCAGCCTCTTCCTCACCCCGTCCTCTCACCGTCCGCCACCTCACCAGCCCCTCCCGTTTTCCCTCCACCACACACCAGCCTGGCCCAATCCCCACGCCCACTTCGCCCTGGCCCGACCTCCCCACCATCGACAGCTCCTAGAACCACATGCACCCCCCACTTGATTCCCTCCTGCCTCCCTCGACACACCCTGGCCCTACCACTCTGCGTCCCATGCTCCACCTCTCCCGTGGCTCGTCCCCAACCCCTGAGCCCTGCTCCTCGCTCTCCCCACCCGAATCGAGACCGCCGCTGCCCCGAGATTTTTCCCCTCTGTCTCCAGCCAACGCGGCGCCTCTCTCCTCTGCCTCCACTCGCCCGCCTCGGCCCATGGCGGCCGTCCTCTAGCCGGGCTCCTCCCTGCTCGACGCGAGGTTACTCGCTGCCTCTCCTGCCTGGCGCCCGCAACCGGCCCCACCGCCTCGCGGATCCCCGGCGCCTCGGCCCTGGGCTCGCCTACCACCGTCTCCCGCACCGCTCCATCCCCGCCGCGACCTCGCTCCTAAGCCCCGCATCCAAGCTCCGCCTCCGCCGGCGCCCTTCCCTTCGCCTCCGTGCCTGCTGCCAGGTGCCCTGGCCAGATGCAACCTCGCCTGGCCACAAGCTCCATGAGCGCGACCTCCTCCCTCCGCGGGCGTCATCCGCTGCCCCAGTACCCTGTCATCGCGCCGCGAGCTCTCCACCATCATCGTCTGTTCCAAGCTCGTCCGCCACCCGATGCCGGCCTCCTTCTCCTCGCGTTTGCAGTGGTCGTGTGCTCCATGAAGATGCCGTGTCTTCATACTCCTGGAGCCCCTGCTCTGTTCGCATCGCCGGTACTCGGGCTTCCTCTGAGCACACACGCAAACAAGAGGGCACACCCTGTTTTTGGTCATGTCTTGTTCTTTATGTTGTGACATGGAAGGCCTGCTAGTGATGTTTGGCATGCAGTGATGCGGGAGCATTCTCCCGTGGTACCTCATCTCCCGATGCCAAGTTCGGCCGGTGACCATGTCCATATTGTCCCAATCCGCCAGGACCTTCGCCTCTGGCAGCGTGACCCTGTTTGTCGCCAAGTTCTACATCCATGGGTGTGGCGCTATAGCGGGATCGCTTCACACCGACACAACGCAGTGCATCATCTTCGATATCCAAGTTCTACACCGACATTCGCATCACAAAACCGAAGACGATGGTGTTGAAACCGAAGCTCTTTGTCGTGCCACCCAAGTTCTTCATCGGTAACCAAGTCGGAACCTCAAGATCTTTGATAGAGAGCCAAAGATCCCCAGGCAACAAACGACAAGATCTTCTTCATGGAGAACGAAGACCCTGTTCCCAGATCCGAACCCCGAAGACCGATCCCGGAGTTCGAAGACCGATCCCGCCGAAGACCGAACCCTGGCGCGCCAAGTTCTTCGACCCCGAGGACCGATCCATCGGGACGACAAGACCTCCTTCCCAGATGCGATGCCCGAGGACCCGGACGCCAAGGTCGCCGACACAGAACACCAAGTCCTTCTTCCCGGAATGCCAAGATCTACTCCGTTGTCCGAGAACGTTCCCGCCGAGACCGATCCCCGTCGAGCCCTGTCGAACCCCGAACCCTCAGAACCAAGATCTTCCGAACCCAGATGTGTGACCCTAAGCCCCTATTTTTATAATATGACATTACCAACTGTTGCATATTAAATTGTTCATGCATGCATACTTGTCTGTAGTTTGGGGGCATTATAGTCGATTCACCTAAATTAAATATGGAGACTATATGCGGGCTATTCTAGTATTATTCCAGACTCCATTTAAATTGGTGTAGCAAACCGATGCCATGTTTTGCCCTGTTAATACAACATTTAAATTGCGGGGTAGTGAAACAACTCGAACCATCTAATTAATTGTCGGGGCCCCGGTTTCGCTTAATATTGCCTAGTTGCATCGCATTTTTTCCATGTCATGCATCATATCATAACCATGCCGGATCTTCTGCCGTAGTACTAAATATTGCATCCGGTGTTTCTTCTAGTGTTTACTTCTTCGCGGACTAGGCCGATGAGTGGATGCGAGTATCGACAAGTTCTCCGGATATGATCCTTCGGCAGTGTTTCCCAGGCGAGCATTCTCCCCCTTTCTACCTATTTTGTGTTTATAGTCTTTATTTCCTCCTGTTGATCTATTGCTATCTGTGTCGCGATGCTTTAGTTTCCGTGCACCATTTATACACCTTGCAGCCTCTATATTGCCATGGACACATCCTATTGCCTGTTGTTTGATAGATAGTCGGCCTTGCGAGTCGTAGTTGCTTGCTTCTGTGTTGCTTCGCGTCGTTGTCGTTCCACCGTTGACGGCAAGTTGGCACATGATAAATGGTGGAGATGTTTAATGGTGGAGAGGATCATGACTTTAAATACAACTATTAAATTGCTAGATATAACTAATGCAGATGCATCGGTGGGCAATAGATGTTATTTGGTTCTTCCACGCTCACTTGTGTCCCGTAGGACCCCGAGTACTTGATACCTGTTCCTTGACTATTCGCACTATCCACATCCGGGAGACCCTATGGGATCCCCCTAAGCCAGAGCTTGATTCATTTCTATTTCTTGGAGCCACAAACTAGTTTGGGGCTTTATTACTATCATGTACTTATGCCATGCTTTACTGCATTATTTACGATTGTGCGTGGAGCACCTGTACTGTTTTGGATGCGGAGTGTTTTCGCGGTATCGACAAGCCCAGTCACATTTTCGGGTTCCTAGTCGTTTACAGCCATTGACACAAACCTTGGGTCCATCTCGGAGTCGTCCAACTTTGTTGCGGGTAGCTTAATAGGGTGGCCCCCTAAAATATTTATGAATCCTGTGATCGCTTTGTCGTGAATGCCACGTTTGGTTTTGAGTTGGTTTTTCCGAGGTTGATCGAGTGTGTGTTGCTATTTGTGCACCCCTGCAGGGTAAAACTTTCTAAAAGCCGTGTCCGCGGTTATGGACGACTTGGAGCACAGTATATCGATCATAGACAAGCATAACTAAAGTAGTGCTATAAACTTGACTTAATATATGACTAGTAATCAGATTCAACTATAACGGAATGGATATTAAAAATACCAACAACTGCTGGATCTGGGTTGTTTTGTGACATGCTGTACCTGCCTAGTAAGTATTGCAACTCCAATGGAATGTGATAAAAGTGCCAACAATTGCTGGGTTTTGGGATTCCTCAGGACAATTATATCTCACTAGTAAATGTTCCAACTATAACGGAATGGTGATTAAAACTGGCCACTACTTATGCTTCAGGGTGACTCATGCTATCTATATCTGATTAGTAAGAGCTTCAACTATAATGGAATGAATAAAACTACCAACCGTGTGAGTTCCTCGGTTTTGACTTCCTTGTTTGGTATCGAGGGGGAAATGCCAGGATGGGTATGTTTGGTGTTAGTATTAGGTTGGATCCGAATACGTCTTTCTTATCCCTCTCTAATAGCCACCAGTTTAACTGAGTCCCTATAGGTTGTTTAGTGTTGCTGTGCTGCCGCTTCAGTCCACCATACCTATGTAGGCAAGGACCGCCGAATTCTAGCCTCGCCGTGTACTGGCCTCAGTACTGACGCTCCTCTTTTTCCTTTGCCCTTTGTCGGCACCCCTTTTGTTTTAGCAGGTTTGAGGTCGACGTTGTTAGCAGGGTTACCCTTCCGGCTTGGCCTGGGCAGGGTTATGGACGCCATTGGTTATTCTTCAGGGCTCTTAGCCCCATTTGCATCTTGTCCGTTGTTAGACGCTCTATCATTTTCAAGGTGATTTGGATGTTTGAATTGTATATCTGTATTCTTGACTCGCTGAGTCGCTGTTGTATATATATCTGTTCTATGGGTCCCATCGAGGACTGTTGTGTAATGGTATTACTTTGTTTTCCACCCGCACGAAAGTGCCTGGTGGGCTTCCTTGAATCGTTTCTATGTGGGTTTGGCGGAAAGGGCTAAAACTTGCATAGGGCCGATTTGAGGGTGTTACAAACATCAACTTCAATGCCATTCAAAGAGACAACAAATCCAAGAAAAATCAACTTGTCTTTAGCAAAATTACACTTGGGGAGATTAGCATATAGCTTTTCACTTCGAAGGATTTGTAAAACCTCCTTAACATGTATAACATGCTCCTCAAGCGACTTGCTATAAACAAGGATATCATCAAAATAGACAACAACACCTTTTCCAATGGGAGAACAAAAAATATGATTCATAAGACGCATGAAGGTGGATGGGGCATTAGATAAGCCAAAAGGCATGATCAATCATTCATAGAGACCAAGTTTGGTCTTGAAGGCGGTTTTCCACTCATCACCTTCCGCCATGCGTATTTGATGGTAACCACTACGAAGATCAATTTTCAAGAAAATAGTGGCTCCACTCAACTCATCAAGAATGTCGTCAATATGTGGTATATGATGTCGATAACACACGGTGATAGCATTGATTGGACGGAAGTCCATCCATAACCGCAACGTGTCATCCATTTTGGGAACGAGAATCACCGGTACCGCACTTGGACTAGTGCTTACTTGGATCAAATATTTGGAGACAAGTTGGTTGATTTTATGCTCGGTCTCTTTCATCCCCTCTGGGTTCGTGCGGTAGGCGGCGTGGTTTGGTAGAGGTGTGTCGGGTATGAGGTCAATGCGATTTGATGCCGCGAAGAGGAGATAGTCCATGTGGGAACTCTTCGGGGAACACATCCTTGAATTCCTACAAAACATCCATCAAGGAGGAAGGAACATTTGTCAAGTCATTAGCTCCTTGGCTAGGCCCTTGCAAATGAGGACATAGTACAAGATGTATGGGTTATTTCTCACTTCTTGCATCTCACTTTTGGTGGCAAGAAGAACACTCTTATTTTTTCCACTTGAGGTTAGCTTGTGTCTCTCACTCGCTATACGGTGGTTCTCTCGCTCACCACTCTTCTCACAAATTGGTGTTGTGGTTTGTGCCCTTGCTAAAGCCTTTGCATTGTCCGCAATCATTTGGCTAGGAGTCATTAGTTGCAAAACACATGTCTTGTGAAGCCACTTGAAGGTGTACACATTTGTGCCACCATCATGTATAGCACCTTTGTCGAATTGCCAAGGTCGACCAAGCAACACATGGCAAACCGTCATGGGGACTACATCACAATCTACCATGTCTTTGTAAGGTCCAATTGAGAAAGTTACCGAGACGGTGCGCTTGATCATCACGGACCCTTGGTCACTTAGCCATTGGACATGGTAGGGGTGCTATGTGGATGGAGGGTGAGGTTGAGCTTCTCACACAACTCGGTGCTAGCAAGGTTGTGGCAACTCCCTCCATCGATGATAACTTTGATGGATTTCCCATTGATGCTAGCACACATTTGGAAGACGTTGGATCATTTATCTTCATGTTCTTGGGCTTGAGTAGTCAAGCCTTGTGACGACAAGCGATGGACTTGCGGCATGTTCACACATGATGAGTTCTTGGTCATCTTCCATGTGTTGCCTTGCCATTGCTTCCTTGACTCTTGCATGAAATTCATCTTCACTCAAGTACTCTTCGTTGCGATTGTCATGGATGAACAAAACTTTCTTGTTTCCACAAGTGTCCGACTTGTGTCCTTTTCCTCCACACTTGTAGCATTCGCCGTTGAATGGCGGGTCATCCTTTGCATGCTTGCCACTTGAGGAGGTTTTCCTTGAGGAAGTGTGGGCTTGAAGGAAGGCTTGGAGATATTTGATGAGCTTCCATTGAAGGTTGTTGGAGTAGCGGTTGAAGCTTTCGTGTAGGTGAAGTATGTCTTGGGCGTGTTATATTTGATATCCTATTGTACTTGATGCTCGGCCTTTGTTGCAATGTGCAAAATCTCAACCATATTGTTGTACTTTTGGAACTTGACGATGCGCTTGATTGGATGTTGCAAGCTAATGAGGAAACGTGCCATGGTTTGTTCATCGCGCTCTTTAATGTTGGTGCAGGTCATGTTGAGCTCCATTTGCTTGAAGTACTCTTCCACGTTCTTTGTCACTTGACTAAGATATTGTAGCTTGTTGAAGAGGTCATGCCTGTAGTGCGTAGGAATAAAGTGGGATCTCATATGGGCCTTCATGTCATGCCAGGTCATGATTGGAGGCTCTTCTCTTGCGTCACAAGCAACTTGGAATTTTTCCCACCAAAGGTTGGCGTATCGAACTCAAGCGAAGCCATGGTGACCATCTTCTCGTCACTAAAATTGTGCATGCGGAAGATTTTGTCCACTTTGACCGCCCGTGAGAGATACTCTTCGGGGTCATTCGAACCGATGAACTTTTCCAAACTTTTCTTCTTCATTGCAGTGACGATAGATATTGTTGCCATGGTGTTGATGGTCTTCATAATCCATGCAATCATGACGACACGCTTGGTGGCCTTGTTGATTCACTTGCGTTGAGGGGCCACATTTTGGGGAGGTGGAACTTGGTTCTCGTGACGTTGTTGGGGAGCTTGCTCTTTCTCTTGGCGTGGATTTTAACGAGGTTGAAGCGCTTGGGCCTCATGAGGGTGTTGAGGATGTTGAGACTCTTGAGGCAATTGTGGATGAAAAGTAGGCTCATTCCTCGGTTCTTGACGTGGGTTAGGAACATGGGTCTCGTGGTGAAGGTCATGGTCTCGGGCCCCTTGACATGGTTGTGACGCTCCACATGTACCATGCGACACTACATTTCTTGATGTTGTAGGGGAGGATCGTCATGGTGACCATGTTGACGGTGTGGACGTTCACGACGGCGATGATGAATATGAGGATCTTGGAGAGCTTCGCATCGAAGTCGAGCTTGGTCCTCCAAGTTGGAGTCATCACTTGTTGTGGCAAGAATGTGACGTGGACAATGATGGTGTATTTGAGGTTGTACTCGAGGTTCCACTTGTGGTTCTTCATGTGGGTGTGCTTTTTGGATCAGCAAAGCTCTTGCGTGATGACGGTGTTCATCTCGCCTTGCTTGAGGCCTTGAGGAGAAATCACCATCGTAGCTTAACGTTGCAGCGTGCCGTCGGGAAGGTACATAGTGTGAAGAACTTCCATCTCCACCACGGGTCCTTCATCGCATGTTGGAGCACTTTCATGAAGATCTTGTTGAGGTGGAGGGCGATGGCGAGAAGAGCTTGACACACTCGAGTGGTGTCGTGAAGAGCTTGATGCGCGTGAACACGGTCTTTTATTGTGTGCGAGCTTGGCCATTGACCTTTGAAAGGCTTCATTTTGGTTGGCGAAGTTAATGTGCATGGCCCTTGTCTCTTGAGAAAGGTTGACGAAGCCTTGTCGCATATCATGCATTTGTTGTTGTAGGTCGTCGAAGCGGTTGTCGATGCTCTTGAATTTGTATAGTGTGTCACTGAATTGTTCATCTTGACGGGTCTCGAGAGCATGTCAATGATCACAGAACTCTTGTCGGATGATGTAGTTGTTTGCACGCATCATGTATGATCATTCTTCATCCTCGGGTGGAGGTGGTTGGCTCACCTCACCGTGTCTATCCATCATTCAATATAACAATGGATTGTATATGGAAGGTAATTGGTGGGGGTTAGCTGTTTACCTCACCTCGGGGATTGCAACAAACTAGTAGCCAAAGTGAGAACTATAAGCTTGCAAAGTAAAATCGCCAAGAAAGCTCACACTAAGAAATAACTAAACTCTCAAAAGCTTTTGGTGGAAGGTTAGGGTGCTGGAAAACCAAACGAAACAATCCAAAGAAAAGGCTATTGTTAAAGGTGGTAGAGAACTAAAGATCAAAAGAAAAAAGGATACGATCTACAAGAACACAAAGATACACACATGTGGAGATGGATGGGGTTAGCACGACTATAAAAAATAAGCACAAAATGTCCTAACAATGAGTAAGCTCGGTTGTCATGCCAACGCAAGGAGAAACCACAACTAGTTCGCCAAAAGAGGATAATCAATGGATTTGTGCACTTGCCTTGGTCGCGCTTTTTCTCTCTCTTTGCTTACAAGCTTGATACCCTCTTTGTATTGGGAGACTATGTATCTTTTCTATTTTTCTTTTGTTTCTCTTTTTTTATTCTTTTTCTGTCTTTCTATGCTACTATGTCAAATTTTTTATTTGCTTACACACTCTCACTTCTCCAAGGGCAAGTGCACAATGCTTAGGCAAACACAAAATGAGTTGCTCTCATAGGATAGATACACATAAAGGAAGATAGGGGGTTAACAAGATGGAGCAAGTTATACCTTTAGTATTGTTGATGACTTGCTACCGATGTTGGGGATGATGTTCGGGCGTCATGGTGTTGAAGAGCGTGAGATGTAATAATTTGCAGAAGCTTGTTGTTAGTTTGGGCGACATGCACGTGAAACACGAACAACACACGAAGAAAAATAGTCAAAATTGGGTCAGAAAATCGATTTTGGCGGCCAAACCGGGGGCGCTGGACTTGTCGCCAGAATTCTCGGTGGCGATTCCGGTTAGCCGGAATTGTTGCCAGAAATTCTGGCGGCTGTGTCGGTCCACCGGATCTAGCATCGGTTCGTGTTCGTGAATAACACCAAAAGTAAAATCCGTGTTTTTTTTTCGAAAATCTGTCGGAATTGGGGCTGGGGAAGGTCAAAGGAAGGTAGATCGACACCCAAAGCAACAGATCTATGGACCAAAACCACGAAAAACTCACCAAATCCAGTGATCAATCCAAAGGCAATTTGGGGATCTTTTTTTGGGATTTTCGAATTTTTGGTCAATAGAAACAAAATTGAGGGGAAATTCGTGATTAACGAAGCTCGTGATACCAATATGTTGTGGTATACCCCTTAGGGTTTCCTGATCTTTCACGAATCCCTTGGAAATCGAGGCGGGGGTGAGTGGAGGAAGAAGGAGAGGATGAAATCTACGAACTCACACACGAACAACACGATGAACTCACACACGATACAAGCCAATAGCTCACGCCGGCGGCTACCGGTCCGGCGCAATCCCTATGATCAGCGTCGGGCAAGGATCTCTCTCTCGAACCGACACGGTGAGCGGGAGGCTTGGTGAGATCTTGAGGTCTTGACAAAGGGCTCTAATGCCAAGGCCTTGTACAATGAGGAGGCACGATACAAACTCCAACGAGGTTGGTGACAATACTCGGTCCCCTTGATTAAGGGGATGAGGCAAAACTAGAGATTCTACAAGGGTTGTCTTTAGTCCATCATCTATGACTAAGCATTACAATGGAGGGTGATGGATATTTATCGGCCAGCCACTAAAACAGGGGTAGTTTGGTCACAAAAAGTTAAAGTCTGGACGAATAGGGAATATTCTTGGGCATCAAACCTAGGGTTGACTTTGTCAGGCGATTCCGATGATAAGACCGGCGGTGTCGGGATTCTGGTTGGAATTTCCGGCGGTCGCCAGTTTGTTTCGGTATGTGCCAGAATATCGTACAGAACTGTGCTTCGGTCAGCACCGGTTGGTTTCAGTCTGCACTGATAATTCCTGTCCAGGTTCCGGTCCACCGGAGTGTGCACTGGTATTTCTAGAGAGGAAATCAGTTCACTGGTCCTGACGCCGGTTTGGTTCTGGAGCTCCTTCTCGTGCTGACTTGGGTCCTTCTCTTGGCGACTCTTCATGAGGTTCATAGCTGAGGATGCATAAAGTATTGACATGAAGTAGCAAACCATCCAAGGATGTATCGAAGTCACATGAGAAGAGGAGTGAATTCACCTTAGTTTGAATGAGCTTGGCTCGGGTACGAGTCATTGGTCTACTTGAGGGACTTGGTAGTGTAGATGTAGGGACGTCCGTAGGACAAGCTGCATCAGGAAATCAACCAAAAATAAATTAGATATATGCATCTAACTAGAAGGTAATAGAATAGATGTAGCTATAGGAGAATCTCGGGAGACAAGTTGACTTGAGGTGACCGGCCGCTGCTAGCAGAAGAAGTGGCCGTGCAGCCTTGCAGGACGTCGGGCGTAATGTTGACCACCTAGGAGAGACCACCGGTTGAAATTTAAGGTGGAGGCGATTGATGTAAGAGAGAAGGAGGAAGAAGGAATATATTTCACATCACCGATGCTGGTCATTGGAATCGAGCATGAGCATCGCCTCATCGTGTGGCTGGTGGCTCCCATGTCTTCCAGACTAGATTAGATTTATTTATTTTTGAGGGAAAGGTAGATAAGGTGTGACCATGTGTGCATCCTGAATGCTACACTTGTGAAGGCCTACATGGACAAAATGCCTATTGGGCTCTAGGCCTTAAGCCCCTACGGGGTGAAATTTTCCTGTTACTGATTATTTCGGTTTCTTGGATCTTTTCGGTCAGCAATGTGTTAAAACCAAACTAGCCAAATTAAATTCGGGTTTTCAGAGTTCTATATCGAATTTAGCACTGGTTTTTCGGTTTTGGTCTATTTAGGTTCGGTTCGGGTTATTTCGGTTCGGTTAAAATGCCCAGCCCTAACTGAAAGGACCAACTAAGGTCGACTAGAGGGGATGAATAGGATACTATCAATTTTTATCTTTTTCTTCAGTTTTAGGGTTTGCACAAAATTAAGTTCTCTAGAGATGCAGCTAGGTGAATAATCCTATATGGAGAGAACAACAACAAGTAACAAAGCGGTAAGGACAAGTAGTAAATGAGAGGAGCGAGTAAACTAGTGAGGAGACATGGAGATGTAATTGACGTAGTTCACTTCCAACAATGACACTTTGTCCTCAAATCTTTTTATCTGATTATCACCCGATCCACATGGTTCAATAGGAACTTGGATTTCCGGAACTACAACAATTGTAGAAATTGTAGCCATGAGCATTGTAGCTGCCTCTAGAACACTTTCCGGTGTTGCGCTACTCTGATCATGTCAATTAGGTTCAAATAACCTCATCGAAATTTTTGTTGTCCTCCCACTTAAATTTTTCATGAAAAATTCCTTCTCAAAGAACTCATCGTTTTAGCAACAAACACTTTGTCTTTAGTGTTACGGTGGAGAAATTCCCAATGATTCCTTTTTGGATAACCTACAAATATGTGCGTATTCGACTTTGGTTTTGTGAACACTTTACATATTCCTTGCATACCAAAATTTAAGAAAATACGAACTAGGTTTTACCCCTTGCCACTTCAACGGATTGTGATATTGCTCTTTTCATTGTATAATAGGTAGTCATTATAGCATAATCTTTTAAATCATAATGTATGTTTTATATTTGATCTTACCATGTCAAACTAGGTTCTATTATTAACGAGGGGTTAACTCATCAATGCCCATCATTGATGGACTTAGGTTCGAGGAATTGGGGAGCGCTGGAGGCATCAATCGGCTAGCAAACAAGGACATAGGGGGACACGAGGTTTACCCAGGTTCAGGCCTGAAAGAGGACCCTACTCCTACTTGTCTGCTCTTGATTATCAGGGAGTCGAAAGATACGAGGGGTGTGCAGATGCAATCTGGCGAGGTGTAAGCTAAGGTTGTGGATTGACCTCCTCGCTACCCCCTCCTAGCCTTTATGTAGGGAGGCTAGGTCTCGGGATGGCAGGCCGAGTCGGTTACAGATTAGGGTGTTTCCTTTAAATTTCTATCTACTCCTTGTCGTGTTCTTCAAGGAGTCGCATCCTCTTAAGCCACTCGAATCCTTATTGGGCTTCGTTTACACCGTGGACTCCTCTTGGGCTGGACCGCATAGACTAACCGCGAGTACTTGTAATGTATACCCATGTCAGTAGCCCCCGAGTGTCCAGCCGAATCATAGATTTGGGTGGAGACTATAAGTCTTCGAGTGCATGGAATGTAGGCTTATCCGACAGGTCTTTTGGGTGCCTTTGTTGATGTCATAAGGATTGTTGATATGCATGCCTAATACATCCGACAGATTGGGATCAATTAATTGCCTTAGGGAAAAACAACACTATCTACTTAGATTCAAGTCCCCAGACTCGAATCTGGAACATTCCTGACGTAATTCGACTCATGCCGCGGAGGTCTTACAGAGTCCAATCCTAGTGTTTTAATGTGGGCACTCGACGCGTCCGTCAAGGATTTTTCATCGTGCCTGTAGGAACGAATTTTTCTGGTAGAGCGCATCAGGTGCGTTGCCAGGCCTTTCATAGGTCTTATCTTCACATTGTAAACATGGCATCTGAAGTTTTGTTCATCGTGGAGGTGATTCGGGTGACCCAGGAGACGTTGTCTCTTTATAGGGCATGTTCAGCAATTTGTGAGGCGAAGTCGCCGAATGCTTCAAATGCTTATGGTGCGGACGCGGTCAACGCCTTTTGTCATGCATAAGTATTTTTCTTTTCATAGGGTGCGCAACCAGAGCTTCCTATGGGAGTAGCCCCTGAGTGCCTATTCGAGTCGAAGACTCGAGTGGGGACTTTGAGCTTTTGTCGACTGGATCATTATATTTAGTTTTGTCGGTTGTACTTCCAGCGCTCCCTATGGGACGAGCCCCCGAGTCCACAATCGAATTGTTAATTCGAAAGAGGGGGTTAAGATGTAAAAAAATCAGGTGCGCGGCCAACGCTCCTGTTAAGAGTAGCCCCCGAGTGTTTGGTCAAGTCGTAGAGTCGACCAGAGACTAGATCAGTCGAAGGGAACTCCTGCTAGAGTACATGTTTTGATGACATCAGTGCTGACGATCTGGTGAGGGTAGTTTCCTGCATAAGCAGTGTTGATGGGACATGGCAGAAGTGGGGCCCCAAGTCTGACTGGGATTTGAACAGTCACGCACAATTTTTGGTTTTAACTACGCCTCCTCAATTCTTGCACGTAGTGGGGATCGTGCAACGATAGTTCGGTATATGCACTACCACGCGACTTTGTCGATGTGCGCCACGTGTCTGGATGAAGTTCTACGGGCCGTTGGATGGCATTCATCGATGCTTAAGTAGGGATCCTATGCGGTAATTGTCGCATTGATTTTCTTCCCCCCTTTGCGCACTGCTTCCATTACCATTCTCCTTTGCTCCACTCCGCCCATTGCTTCCGTTGCGCTGGACATCCTCAAAGCCTTCCCAAGCTACTTCCTCCGATCCCTTCACCGCTAGAAGATGGGGAAGAAGAAAAGTGATGTTGTCACTAGATCTACCTCCACCGCCGCCACAACAAAGAAGAAGGGCGCCGCCACCACTGGGTCTGGTACTGCTACCGCGACCATGAAGAAGAAAGGCGTGGGAACCCACATGACCAACGAGTCATGGCAGCGCTCCTCCTTGAAGGAGCACGAGCTCTAGACGCACCACCAGGATGGTCTACTACCGGCCGACGCAACGGACTGTGAAATCCCAGGACCTGAGGTAATCCCTGATCCTGCCACTGGGTTTCGGGTGATGTTCTTGGCATTTATCCTCGGGGTCTCTCTCTCCCCTCCACAAGTTTGTGTGAGGGATTCTCTGCTTTTATGGGCTTCAGCTGACCCCCAACTCTATTTTGCACATCACGTGCTATATCACCCTCTGCGAGTGTTGGCTCGGAACCGAGCCACACTTTGCGCTCTTCAAGAATATCTTCAAGATGAAGAGGCAGTCGAGTTCTAGCTCGGTGACGTATGATATTGGCGGATGCGGGATATACATGGACACCAATGTCTAGTATTTCAACCTTAATTTTGTTGAGTCCACCCAAGGATGGAGGGAAAATGATTTTACATCCTAGACCAGAAGGTGAATGGAGAATTTTTTGGGCTTGCTCCTTTCGACCCGAAGGCTGAGCTGAAGAGGAGGATTTCCTGGAAGAATAAGGTGATGTCGGGTGAAGCAGAGGAAGTCAAAATCTTGTACAAGCGTGTCTGTGACCTATAGCTTGTTCGAGGCTAAGAAGTCACTAGCGTGGACCTCATCCGCAAATGGTTGCAACGTTGGGTGTAGCCGTTGCAGGCCAAGGTACACCCAATGTCGTTCTGGACCAGTGTGGATGACCCAACTCACATCTCTTCTAAGAATCCGTCTTCAGGGGAGGTGGATAGGAAAGTTCAAGCGCTGACAAAGTTCACCGTGAAGGATGTCCTTCTTGGAGATTCATCCACGCTACCCTTCTACGCGAGTAACTCTCCTCCTGAGGTAAGGTTTCCATTAACTCCTCTTGTTCTTTCATGTCCATAGGACTGTATTGTCAATGTATTTGATGATTGCGCCAAGTTTGGAAAGATGTGAGTGTGCTATTGCCCCAGCCGGAGGGGATACTTCCACCTGAGGCTCAAAAATAAGATGAATTAGGGTCGACTGTGCCCGTCGTTGATGTGTAGGAAATCCCTGATTCCAGCGAAGATGGAACTCGCAAGCGCTCTCAGACTGAAGACGCGGATGCATCCATGCTAGAGACACCGAAGGGTCCTTCGACTGAGGTAGGCACCGCCAATCCAATTCCAGCGGTGCCTATCCGCAACATGGCTCCGCTGCCGCTGAAGAGGCTGAGGAGGCTAAAGAAGAAATTGGATGATGACTTCGACCTCGACAATTTTGACGGGTGAGTCTTTGCTACTTGTGCATATGAATATCGGTCTTGGCTGTAGTTTTTTGTGTTGAATGCCTCCTTATTTGCGTGTCAGTGTGACTGCATCGTCGTGGTCTTGTACTGACCGTGTCCTCAAGGATGTTGGAGTCATAGACTCGAAGGGCCAGGATATTGAGGAGTTCGAACCCTCCCCGAAGATAGCGACCACCTCTGGTGCTAGTTCCTCGAGTTATCCCAATGTGGAGAAGCGCAGGGTTCTTGCCCGAACGTCTGCCCAGAAAGAACCTTCAGAGTCTTCAGGTGACCATGTAAGTGTATGTAGGTTTATTTCTTTGAAAATTTCCTACAGTCACCCTTGTCCGTGACACATTTCCTTATGTAGCCTATCCTGCAGGATGCAGTTCGTCTTGGCGAGCAAGTTGTGAACCTTGGTCGTCAGCATGCTCGGCTGGATAATGAGCATCGCCAGCTTCAGAGTAAGTGTTTGATATTTGCCTTACTGTGATGAGCATGCTTTTAAATTGTGCCTAACATGCTTGCCTTCATAGGTGAAAACAATGAACTTCTTTATCGCCTGAGCTCCCTTGAAAAGGGGTGCAATGTGGCGGAGAAGAAGAAAGATGAGGCACTCGAAGTCCTCGAGCTCCTCAAGCAGGAATCAAAGAAGCGCGAGGAAGACCTATTGGCCACCACAGCTGACAGAGAGAAAGTGTTCGCAGAACAACTTCTCTCTGTCGCCCAAGCTCCTCTATTGAGATTTTGTTCAGTGTGAATCTTCTCCTTTGTTTGTGCTTGTTCTTTTTGCTGATTTGTGCAAGTTAATCGTAGATGCCGCTGGAATGGACTTTGACCGCCAGGCACTTGCCAGCGAGGACGTCTTGGCTGGTGCTATTGTGGCAATCGAGGATCGCAGCGTCTCTACCTAGGACTCACTCAAGAAAGCCAAGGTCGTGCTTGGACGTCTTCGAGAGGACATGCTCCCCAAGGCCAAGCTTGTTGAAGCCATTGACGGCCTAGTCAAAACCTTTGCTGGGCGCATGCCTACAGACTTCAAGAACACACAGAAGGGCATCGGTGCTTCTCTAGGGCTAGCGATGACACATACTTGTAGTGCTGGCCTGTATGTGAGAAGGATCACTTCAAGGATGCCAACGACTGCGAAGGGCGAAGAGGTAGGCTTTGGCCCTTTTGCTTCTCATTGCCATAAATACGGGCCCCATCTCATGGAGATGCTCTCAAAGTACTCCATGAAGTAGAAAAGGTGAAGCGCGGTGAAGACCACCGCATCTGGAGCTACTTCTGCCAAGGTCACGACGTCAGATGCTGCCGTGGAGTCCGCGAAGCCCCCGAGTGCCGGTGAATAGGCATAGATGCCATTCTTGTTTTGTTTGTAGCGATGCTAGGACCCTAGGCTTGTCGTGAACTTACTTTTGTGGGGGTGTTCCTATTGAAACTTGTTGTTGGTCTTGATGTATAAATCCGCTTCGTGCTTTTGTCTCTCGAATTCCATGTTCAATATATTTTATCCATCGCATCTTTTTCTTTGGTTAGGGGTCTTCGAGTGGCTTGCAAGGTGCGCCCTCTTCTGATGTGCCTGTTGCACAGCCACACTTGAAAGTGGTGGAGTTGTCACTTTTATCTCACCTGTGTGATCGTGTGAAGCACTTGGAGTGAGAAGCGTTGGCGATTCATGGTAATGCCAATGTCTAGAAGTCGAAGGCAGGAAAAGCTACAGAGTGAGAAGCTTATCTTGGCGAGGTGGCTCAAATCAATGAGCAGTTGCAGTGTGGGTGTTTTTTGACTCCTTTAGTCTTGTGCTTCTACGTTGCCAATGTCTTGATTGATATTTTTGATGTTGCTATCCGTGGAGTTGTCAATCTCATTCCACGGGAAGAGAGAGATCGCGTAAGCATCCGACTGAACTGCTTCACTCAGGAGCAATTGGAAGCTGGTGGGTTCTTCTAGACCGATCGAAATCTTGCAGTTCTGCTTGCAACATTGCAGGATCACGTGTTGCAGGTACTGCATTTCCTGAAGAAAGCCCAGTCATGCTTGAGGCATATATTTGTGGAAATGTACCCATTGGACGCTGTCTCGGCGTGCCAGTTAGATTTGCTTCGTAGATTTCAGAACGCCGGTGATGTACGTGAGTGCGTGCACCAGTAACTTGTCGTGGGTGCCAAGGCTGCACTAGCACTTGTGCGTATGCAGCGTCCATACGTGGATTTGGGGGCAATCTCAGAAGGCCCGCCAGCACCTTCGAAGGGAATGGCATGGAACATGGTGCCGCATTATAGAACGGTCATCGGGCTAGCGGAGAGGATTGTAGATTTGTTCGACGAGCATACCAATGTACTTCTTCAGTGCCAGTAGAATAGTTTTTTCCTGCACAAGGTATATAAGTGTTGTAAAGCTTGTATAATGTTTCGACTGGGTGTTTTGATACCCGTGCGGTATGTAAATATTGTTAGCCTATGTGTTTTGTGAATGTGTTTCTTATGCAATGCCCTTTCGATAGCCTGGCACTTGCTGATCTCAGCGCCTTGCCAGCCTATTAGTTGTGTGGCATTTGGGTTGGGATTATCAAGGGTTCGATTGATAGTTCGGTCAGCTACTCGGGTCATTGCGTTTGTGTGATTAGATATGTGACAAGGTCGTCAAGGAGGCGCAGCCCCCCGAGTGCAGAATAGTAATGAAAGTAAATGTAACAAGGCACATAGTTGGAGGCACTTAGCTTTTATTTATTCGAAGAATATCAGGAGGTACAATGTTTGGCTAAGTAGCCTAACTGAGTGGCCTTATTGCAAAGTAAAAAACATCTAGGGGTAGAAACGTTGTAGTTGCACGATGTTCCATGGGTTGGAGTATGCGACTCCACTTTTTATGTCCTTTAGGCGATAGGCGCCACCTGGGATTACTTCAGTGATCACGTATGGTCCTTCCCAGAGGGATTCGAACTTGAGGTGCCCTTTCTACTTCAGACGCAGGACGAGATCTCCTTCGACGAAGGACCTTGGGCATAGCCATTGGCTATGGTAGTTACGGAGACCTCAGGATGAGTGCGGCCGTAGATTCAGCCTCGCTTGAAGAACCGACCCTTGGGGCCTTGTAGCACACTTCTGCGGGTAGCACCACCTCAGCACCATGCACTATGAAGAACGACGTGTAGCCCGTGGCCCTGTTTGGAGTCGTGCGTAGGCTGCATAGTACAGAGGGCAGCTCCTAAGCCCAGTAACCAGCTGCCTGCTAGAGTGTCCGAAGAAGTCTCTTCTAGATGCCATTGCAGCCTAGGCCGTTGGCCTTCTCTACTTGACCGTTGGTCTGGGGGTGTGCCACTGAGGCATAGATGATGTTGATTCCTAGGTTTTTGTATAAATCCTAGAACTCATTCGAGGTGAAGTTCATCCCGTTGTCGGTGATGATACTGTGTGGCACCCGAACCTGAAGACGATGGACTCAAAGAACTTGATGGTGGTGGAGCCTGTCTGGTTAGTCACCGGCATGGCCTCGATCCACTTGGTGAACTTGTCGACTGCGATGAGGAGGTAAATGTATCCTCTAGGTGATGATTTCTGCAGCTTTCCGACCATGTCGAGGCCCCATTGCACGAAGGGCCAAGCCACAAGTATTGGCTTGAGCTCCACGCCTGGTGCATGTGGTTTATCCGCAAATCATTGGGAAGCATTGCACTTCTAAACGATGTCCCTGGCATCGCGCATCATGGTTGGCCAATAGAAGCCATCTCTTAGAGCTTTAGCGACAAGGGCTCGACTACCAGCGTGATGCCCGCAGGTGCCCTCATGTATCTCGAGGAGGATTCCTCTTCCATCACCGTTGGTGCGCATCGTTGGAGGATACCCGTGGTGCTGCGCTCATACAACTTGTCATTGATGATAGTGAAAGCCTTGGAGCACCGCAACAAGTGTCGCACATCTATCAGGTCGTCTGGCAGCCTTTTGGTGAGCAGGTATGTGACATACGGTTGTGTCCAGGATGGCTCGATGAGCATGACCTCCATGGGGCCCTCGGGTTTAGGTCCCTGTTTCGCACTGCTAGAACCTTCGTTTTCTTTGGGTGGCATAGCCCCCAAGTCTATTGATGTGCTAGATGGTCCGGAAGGAGTCTTCGGCTTGATGGAGCGCTCGTAGATCTACTCGAGGAATACGCCTGGTGGCACTGGGGCACATGTGGACCCTATGTTGGCGAGCGTGTTAGAGAGATCACAGTACGCAGTTTGCTTTCACGGCCTATGTGCCGCAGTTTGCAGCCGTCAAAATCTCCTTTGAGTGTGTCATAGAGATCACAGTACGCGATCATGTTGTCGTTCAAAGCATCACATTCATTCATGGTTTGGTTCACCACCAGCTTGGAGTCGCCGTAGATGATGAGTTGTGTTGTGCCGCAGGCTTTGGCCATCCGCATCCCGTGTATTAGATCTTCGTATTCCATCTCGTTGTTCGAGGCACGAAACTTCATCCGTAGAACATACCTCATCTTGTCACCCTGTGGTGATGTCAAGATGATGCCTGTGCCAACTCCCTCTCGTGTTTGGATCCGTCGAAGTGCATTGTCCAAAGACAGGACATGGTCGGTATGTCTAGGAGTTGGTTCTCCATCTAGTGGACGATGAAGTCTGGCAGAACTTGCGACTTGATCGCCACTCTCTGCTCGTATGTGACATCCCATGGTGACAACTCAATTCCCCAAAGGGCGACTCGCCCCATAGCATCAGGGTTGTTGAGGATGTAGCCTAGTAGGGCGTCATTCACCACCACTATGGGGTGCTCTTGAAAGTAGTGGCGAGTCGACGTGCTGTCATAAAGACGTCGTAGGCCAACTTTTGGTAGTGTGGGTACTGCTGTTTTGTTGGCGTTAGTACCTCGCTGAGGTAGTAGACTAGGCGTTGTACTCCATGAACTTTGTTATCTTCGGCTCGTTCTACCACCCGTATGATACTGACCACCTGGTTGGTGGCGGAGATGTATAGTAACATTGGGTCCTTTTCCCTTGGGGTAACCAGCATGGGTGAGGTTGAGAGTAGGCGCTTGAGATCATCGAATGCTTCTTGCACTTCGTCCGTCCACTCAAAATTTTCAGTTTTACGTAGGAGCTGGTAGAACGGTAGTGCCTTCTCGCCCATTCGACTGATGAATCGACCGAGCATCATGATTCGCCCAGCCAACTATTGGACGCCTTTGACGTTCTTTGGCTTCTCCATGGCCAATATGGCCCGTATCTTTTTCGGTTTTGCCTTGATTCCCCTGGGGGATATGAGGTACCTGAGTAATTACCCGGATGGCATGCCAAAGGCGCACTTCTCTAGATTCAGCTTGATCCGGTAGCGGTCGAGATTATTGAAGGTCTCACGGAGATCATCGATGAGTGTAGCTTCCTCCTTGTTCTCGACGACGATGTCGTTGACATAAACATGGATGTTCCCTCCAAGTTGGTTTTTGAGGAAGGCTTGCATACACCATTGATAGGTGGCTCTTGCGTTCTTCAACCCGAAGGGAATCGTTGTGTAGCAGTAGACGCCAAAGGACGTGATGAAGGTCATCTTCCCCTGGTTCTCCTCCTTCATTCGAATCTGATGGTAGCCTGAGTAGGCATCATGGAAACAGAGGCGTTCACATCCCATGGTGGAATCGATTATCTGGTCGATCCGTGTTAATGTAAAGTGGTCCTTCGGGTAATGCTTGTTGAGGGAAGTGAAGTCCACGCACATCTGCAGGATATCCATGTCCTTCTTTGGAACAAGAACATGGCTAGCTACCCAGGTGCTTTCCTTGATTTCGCATATAAAGTCGGCGTCGAGGAGTCTGTTGACTTCCATGTCAACCGCCTTTGCCCTTGGTTCGGTCAGTCAACGCATAGATTGCTTGAAAGGTCTTGCTTCTGGATTCACGTTGAGTGCGTGCTCGGCGAATTCCAGGGCATTCCTGGCATATCCACAGGACACCAGACAAAGACCTCCAAGCGCTCATGGAGGAATTCAACGAGCATGAGTTCCTATGCGAAACTCAAGTTGTTGGCGATGAGGGCCATCTTGGTTGGGTCCGTCGGGTGGACCTGGACCGCCTTGGTGTTCATCGACGAGTCGAAGGACTGGTCGGGTGCGTTCGTCTTGCTCACATGAGGAAGACTGTTGTTTGTCAACTCCTTGAGCCTGGCGAGCTCTTCATGCATGCCGAAGGATTGGGAGATTCTGTTGAATTCCATATCGCAGCTATCTGACTTGGCGAAGCTCCCGCTGACGGTGATAATGCCGTTTGGTCCTAGCATCTTCATCTGCAAGTAGGCGTAGTGTGGGACCACCATGAACCTCGTGAACGCGACACATCCGAGGATTGTGTGGTATTGCAAGGGCCAGTCGACCACCTCGAATTCAAGGCGATCTCGTCGGAAGTTTGCCGGCATGCCGAAGATGACGTCCAGGTTGATTTTTCCCAAGGGGTACACGCCCTTCCCTGGGACAATGCTATGGAATGTTGTTTCGGATACTTCTAGGCAGGAGAGAGGGATCCACATGGCGTCTAGGGTGCTTGCGAACACTAGGTTGATGCCACTGCCGCCATCCATGAAGACCCGACTCATCTCGTAGCCGTCGATTTGCGCCTCAAGCACCAGAGGAGAGTGACCCGGGCGAGGAACTTGGCGCGGGTGGTCATGCTTGTCGAAGGTGATGCAGGACTCACACCCGCTGATGTACTCAGTGGTTGAGGGTGGAGAGTTGACAGCCAAATTGATTTGGCGAGTGATCGACTTTTGCGCCCTATTGGAGGGCCGTCCCTAATGGATCATGCCCATGTTCCCTAGTGCTCGTGGGTACTGGTTGCCTCTGTTGTTTTGCGCCCGCGTAGCCGCATGCTGCGCAGGTCCTCTAGGTGGCGGTGGTGGCGCTCCATGAGCTATGGTGCCCGGGGCAGCTCCGTACCCCTGATTTATCGCGTCGTGATTCATCTGGACAAGGCCTTCGTGGAGCTTCAAGAACTCACGACAATCCTTGAGTAGATGGATGGACTTCTTCTTGTCATCGTGCTTGTCGATGTAGTAGTGAACGTTGCCGATCCCAGATAGGTTATCCTGGATGGATGCTCCGGGTGCTTCATCGCGGGTGCGGTGTTGCCACACTTGCGTGGTTTTCCCGCTGTCACGGTAGCTGCTGCTAGGGTACCCACTACTGTGGTTGCCTTTTTCACGTTGTTGGTGTAGTCTACCGCGACCATGTCGACTTCCTCACGGTCTTCATAATAGCGCATCCGACGTTTTCCTCGATGGTCACGTCTATGGCCGAGGTTATCATCATCGTCTGAGTGGACGCAGTTATTTTTCACTGAGTCTTCTCCGTCTGCCCACCTATTTGTGATTTACATCAAGTGGTCAATTGTTTTGGGCTTCATGTGGCCCAGCTCCTCCCTAAGCTCTCTACGACGTACGCCACCATTGAATGTGTCGATTGCGCGATCCTCAGAAATGTCCTCCACCGAGTTTTTAATAATGGACCACCTCTAAATGTAGGAACGAAGTGATTCGCCCGGCTTCTAATAGTAGACCTTTAGCTCTTCGATTGATGCGGGCCTTTTGTAGGTGCCCTTGAAGTTTCGCACGAAGCTATATACCAGCTCCTCCCAGCGGCGGATCGACCCACGGGGAAAATTGTCAAGTCATGCTCGAGCAACGCCTTGTAGCTGCAGCTGGAGGCATTGCATGGCTGTACTTTTGTTTCCACCGTACAGCTTGACATAAGACATGTGGTACTCTAGCCAGATCTTCGGGTCCTGGAGGCCGTCGAACTTCAGGTTCTCCGAAGGAAGTTTGAACCCTTTTGGCATTCGTGTCTGCCGTATGGCTGTGCTGAAGCAGCTGGCGTCATAGAGCTCTATTCCTTCATCCTCCGACTCTGTAGAGTAGGCGCGTTTGTCGCACATCTTTTTGACCTTGTGCTGCGTGATGTCATCACTCATGTCGTAGTCGCGATCGTGTCGATGTGAGCGACATCGCTGCGACAAGCTGTGCTCGTCATTGCTAGAGGAGAGTGAATAGTACTTGGGTGGAGCTTTTCTTTTCTTTAGCTCTGGCGTTGGCTATTTGGCAAGCATGACTTCGACCAATCCAAGGTGGGCGATCGTAGATCGGTGCATAACAGCTCGTGGATCTCCGGTTGGTGGTTGGTTGTTGAGCAGGTACATGGTGGCTGCTGTCACTGCTGCTTGCGGTGTCTTCCGGGTCGTGTTACCCCGTGAGTCCGCCGATAGGAGAGAGAAGTCGAGGACTCGGGTGGCCTCTTCCCGCTCCTTGTCGGTGAGGTGTTCCAAGCGAGAGCGCCTTCTAGCGATCGTAGGTCCATTGCCATTCGAGGAGGTTCCACTGATTGAAGAGAGCACTGCCCATCGGGCACTCGGCTCGTCCGTGGCCTTCCTGCAGGCTTCGAGTTGTGCGTTTACCGCCTACTGGCGGTTGCACTCTTGAATAAGTATCCAATGGTATCCCATTAGCATATGTTGTGGCGCGTTTGGTGGCAGGGGATTGGCGTGCAAGGCCTCTTTGCATCTCGCCCAGTCTGCCTGGTTGAGGTGAATTTGCTGACGCTCTGTCCCATTATTGGTATTTTCACCGTTGTTGTCGGGGTTCGGAGGGATGGGGGCACCATTGATGGGGGCGCCATTATCGACTGGGGCACCATTGTCGGTGTTCCCTTGGGTGCCACCGCCACCGCTAGTGTTGATGACGGCATACATGTAATGGCCGGGGAAACTGCTGCTTCCAGAGCTCTCAGATCTGGAGCCGTAGGCTCCGTCTTCTAATGTCAAATCGCATAGATTGGACTCACAACTGTTGCTGCTATCTGTGTCCTCGACTGATGCTGAGGCATTGAGCTCACTTAGGGTACCAATCAGTGGTGGGAACCACGATGCAGGGGCAATCGAAGGAGGCTGCGGGTGATCGGGGAGGCGAAGCATGCTGATCTGACCGGCCTGAAAGCGCTGGCTTCCGTTCGCCAGTGCGATCC
The DNA here is from genome assembly GCA_910589775.1 of Avena eriantha. Classification (NCBI taxonomy): domain Eukaryota; kingdom Viridiplantae; phylum Streptophyta; class Magnoliopsida; order Poales; family Poaceae; genus Avena; species Avena eriantha. The sequence continues at coordinate 351,244,195 of OU342741.1, forward strand.
CATCGCCCATGGACTCGAAATCCGTGCGAGTCACCGGTGAGTGGATAGTGAAGTCGAGAGAGTCGAAGAGGAGGCGAGTCTCCGGTGCAGGGGAGTTGTAGATCGCGGTTGATGGGGCCGAGGAAGCCTCAACATCAGCGCTCCCGTTTCCCACAGAAAGCCCCAATTTACGAGGGTTTAACTCATCAATGCCCATCGTTGATGGACTTAGGTCCGAGGAATTGGGGACCGCTGGATGCATCGATTGGCTAGCAAACAAGCACATAGGGGGACACGAGGTTTATCTAGGTTCAGGCCTCAAAGAGGACCCTACTCCTTCTTGTCCGCTCTTGATTATCAGGGAGTCAAAAGTTACAATGGGTGCGCAGATGCAATCTGGCGAGGTGTAAGCTAAGGTTGTGGATTGTCATCCTCACTGCTCCTCCTAGCCTTTATATAGGGAGGCTAGGTCTCAGGAAGGCAGGCTGAGTCAGTTACAGATTAGGATTTTCCCTTTAAATTTCTATCTATTCCTTGTCGTGTTCTTTAAGGAGTCGCATACTCTTGGGCCACACGAATTCTTATTGGGATTCGTTTACATCGTGGACTCCTCTTGGGATGGACCATATAGACTAACCGCGAGTACCTGTAAGGTATACCCATGTCAATTATATTCTTAAAACATTCCATACTACTATGGTGTTTCGAGAAACTCAAGTTTATGAAACAATTTCTCAACTTTCAGATGTTTGCTAAACTTGTAACTCATATGTCATCCTTTATGATCTAATCATAAACTCTTGATTTTCTTATTACGATGATTTATACTTCACACTTAAACCTTTGAACATGTTTCAAGTATTTCATACTTCTTCCTCATTATACAGATACCTCACATCAATTCAAGTCCTCAGTGAAAGTATATGTAGTAGAATAATCCACCACACACGATTTTATATAATGGGCCACATAAATCAATATGTATGACTTCCAATAAGTTAGCCATCGATTCAACTTTTGTCTGTGAATAGAGTTTTAGTTATCTATAGGAAAGTCTTACAAGCATCAATTCATTCGAAAACAACTTGGCTCCAAAATTCCATCAACATGGAGTCTTTTCATGTCTTTCTTTCAAATATGACTTAAATGGTGGTGTCACACTTAAGTGAAATTTCAATCATTTCATCTTACCAAGTTTTAACATTTAGTTTTATGAATATTGTTTAACCAACAATATTTATAATGGTTCATCCATCGTTCATCAACATTTGTTCTCACAATACTGGAACCAAATAACAATTATCGGAATAAATCTTGACAGCTTGGTTCTTGTTCTAGATGACAAACATAATAACGTTTTATTTATTTATCATTGAACATCATCACCCTGTTATCTTGCTAGTTACTTGGGCCATTATATTTCTTATAATGATTGCTTTGTATGACACTTCATACCAACCAATCCAGCATCTAATCAGTAGATAATAATAGCGTTAGATTGTTTCGGCAAACTGCTATCCACGTCATCTCGATTCTTTTTGACCGTGGGATGGATGCTAAAAAGGACACGCAGTGACATCGCAACGGAGCCATGCTATCCCGAGAGACGGGACCCATTGCAAGCCAGGAAGAAAGATTCCAGACTGTGTGTTCGTGTCGTGCTCGCCGCCGTAATCTACGTCGCAGGCCGGTGGAGTGCGCGCGCCATGGGCCCGCTGTCAGCATCCGCATGCTGTATCGCTCTACATGATTCGCATTCTCGGCACGACACGCCTCCGCACTCTTTGGGGGGTGGGGTCCACCGAACGCAGACGTGGCATCTCAAACTCTATCTGGATGTGGGTTATCGCGCCGGGCAGCTGAGCTGGCGGCGCAGGTGTCATCGGTAGGTATGGGTGGACGGGGGTTCCTCGTGGTGTGTAGGCAACATGGCACCGTAGGCCCCAGGCGTCTGCGGGTTATCACGGCGAAGAGCCGACCTAGCAGCGTAGGCTATAGACGGCTTTGGGTTCTCGCATGAGAGAGACGACCTGGCAACGTAGACTCTAGATGGCGGAGGGTTATCGTGGCCGGTTTCCTGGCTGGCAGCGTTATCCCTTGGCAGTTTCTCGAATAACATTTAGCTTCTCTCTCACGCCATGCTTCCGTATTTTTTCACAGCAGCACATGGAGTATGAGGCGCTTCTCCCTTTTTCTCTCCACGCAAAGCATTAGATAGTTTCTCTCTTCTCCTACCTCCTCCTCCTCCTATTGGCTTGCTCTACTCGCTGGTCGCGTGCGACGGTCTGTGAACACACTCGGGCCCGCCGATACGAGTGGCGAAAGAGCGTGAGCTCAGAGGAGACGACTTTGGGGGAGCAGAGGGCCTGCTAAACAACTAGCGAGACATGCATCGAGCATCTGGTCTCCTGCACTTCGATGTAGTCGAAGCCCGGGTCTCACATTGTTGTGTTCAGTCCGGCGCTATCTACTGCAGCTGTTTGAAATGTCGGTCAAGGCGCGGGCGGTGATGGTTCAGACGTCGACTATGGCACGGGCGGTGGTGTTTTAAGCATCGACTATGGCACAAGTGTTCTTGGTGGACGACACGTTGAGTAGGTATGTATCTGCTTTCTTTTTTGCTCTTTTTTTAATTCTTTTTAAAACTTTTTACGTCTTCTTCTTTTCCTTTTTTCTGTCCCTTACTTCACGCCTAAGATGCGAATCGTTAATTGCAAAAACGTTGATTGCGAAAGCGTTGGCCGCGAAACTGTACTGTGCGGACACGACGAGAATCATAATAATAGGAAAAACGTTGATTACCGTATCATTGACTGTCAAGACGTTGACTGCATGTTGGATATGAACACGATCGATACTTTACTACAATAATCAACTGTCTAGTGCAACTCGAATATATGTCGTTTAAAATAAGTTTGATACTTAGAGTAGTATGCTTTATAAAAAAGGAAATTCATTGCAACTTTCAGGGGAAGACGTCTAGAGAAAGTAATTGTAAAACGTGGAACTATATGCATGGACAACGAGCCTTGAAACTATTTCCTCTTGCCTATTCCTTACTATTTCATTATGATTTGCAGTACTTCGATTTTCTTCTATGTATTCTTTGTCTTGCTGACTCCGTTGCTTACACACATGTATACTTCGAAAGGTTAGACTGCACGTAAACTGCGAAATGTTCTGACATGCACGTGGCCTACAAAACGTGTGACTATATGCGTAGACTGTTAAACGTGAAACTATACACGGGGATTACACGACGTGTGGCCCCACACGCTGATCATGAAACTTTGTACTATACCAGTGTTGAGTTTAATTTCTGTTCGGATATTTTATAACACACCATTTTTTTATGTATTTACAGGAGTTATAGAACCATAAAAAAGTCTTAGTGCCTGCGGAGCAACATAACCGAGCAAGCCCATACCTGAGAGGAATAAAAGTATACTTACCGAGCAGCTCCACGTCTTAGTAGGTACAACATTGGAGGTCACCTACTCGCCATGCTCGGCCTACCTTTGAAAATGAAGGCTGATTAACATGCATTCATCCATTATTTTCTTTGTCCATTGTAAAAATATATATTAGTGTAATAAATGTGTATTCTCTTACGTTGACAAGCTATCATCGTTAGTCTTATTCTCGAACTATCCCTTTGTATGACCGACTTATCTCGAACCATTTTGCAAGGGTGAAAGGATTAATTTGTGTGCTTCTATGTAATGGAAAATAGGGATGTTAAAAAACGTATTGTATTTTCTTAGCCAATTTCGTGTGTCTTTGGTGCTCACGACGCAAATATCACTGTTTGCGTGTGCATATGGAATCTACATCACATGCTCGTATACGACGTTATTTTGCAAATAATGCAAGTGTGGGGTCCACGCCAGATGCACGTACATGACATTTTGTATGGAAATACCGCTATGACTTAACTTTATATTAGTCTATAACTGATGGGTTCATAGTATGGAAAACAAAAAATTTCTACCGCAAGAACGAACAAAACCCAGATCTAATCTAGATAAAAGCCAAGATCTAATCTATTAGACATAAGCAACGAGATAGATAGGAACTAACCCTCGTAGATCCGAAAGTGTTAACGAGATTAGATCTCGTGGTTGATGTAGTCGATCACTTACCGATCTCAAGATCGTGTGGAAGATCCTTCCGGCGTCGCGTTCCAGGAGCGCTCCCGCAGTCGGTCAAGTTGACGATCCTTTCGGCGCCGCGTTTCGGCAGCGCTTCCGTAGTTGGTCACACGTGCGGAGTCGAAGCAGACCTTCCTCTCCCCGTTTCAGCGAGCAGCGGAGTTAGTAGATCTTCTCCACGGAATCCCAACAGCACGAAGACGTGGTGGTGGTGGTGGAGTAGAGAATTATGCAGAGCTTCGCCTATGCCTGTGCAGAAGAAAGGTGGAGGAGAGAGGCGGCAGAGATTGGGAGTTATGGGAGCAGTCCAAGAGGGGGCGCCCCTGCCCTTCTATTTAAAGGGGGGAGGCGCGCCTGGGGAGGGGGAGTCCTAGTAGGACTCCCCTCCTATGGCCGGCGGTGGGAAGGGGGAGGAGTCCTCCCCCCCACGAATCCGTGTCTTGCCCCACTAGGGTTTCCTTTGACCCTTTCTTGGTTTTCAAGCAAACTCCAAGAAATCCTCTAGAACCTTCCAGAACATTCCGAAACCTTCTAGAACCCTCATACAAATACTCCGGAACATTTCCTAACTCAGTAAATGATCCCCTATATATGAATCTTATTCTCTGGACCATTCTGGATCTCCTCGTGATGTCCCGGATCCATTCCGAGACTCCGAACAACATTCGGTCTCCAATGCACATTCCATATCTACTTAAAACAACTTCGAACCTTAAGTGTGTCACCCTACGGTTCGTGAATATGTAGACATGACAGAGACACATCTCCTATCAATAACCATCAGCGGGACCTGGAGATCCATAATGACTCCCACATACTCAACGATGACTTCGTGATCGCTTGAACCATTTACATACGAAACCAATTCCCTTTTTCACGCGATACTATACTTATCCGAGGTTTGATCATCGGTATCTCCATACCTAGTTCTACCTCGTTACTGATAAGTACTCTTTACTCGTTCCGTGATATGTCATCCCTTGTGACCCAGTCACATGCTTGCAAGCTAACTAGATGACATTCCACCGAGAGGGCCCAGAGCATATCTATCTGTCATATGGATGGACAAATCCCAATCTTGGTCCATGCGCTTCAACACATACTTTCAAAATACCCAATGACACCTTTATGACCACCCAGTTACGAAGCGGTGTTTGATGTCATCAAAGTACCCATCCGGTGATGGTGATTAACACAACCTCATGGTCGAAGGATTAGGTTACTATGCATTTAAAAGCTTACATCAATACGAACTTCAATGACTTGATCTTATGCTATGCTTACTATGGGTGTGTGTCCATTACATCATTCTCCTAATGATATAACCTTGTTATTAATCACATCCAATGTCCATGATCAGGAAACCATGATCATCAATTAATCAACAAGCTAGTTCAACAAGAGGCTTACTAGGGACCCTTTTATGTTTACAAAACACACATGTATTAGTGTTTCCTAATAATACAATTATAGCATGGGATGTAAACATTTATCATAAACATAAAGATATAATAATAACCACTTTATTATTGCCTCTTGGGCATATCTCCAACAATAACGCGCATCCTCCATGCTCGAGATGCGATCGGTGCATTATTCTCTACCCCTTATCACTATTACCTGCAGAGTATATATCAAGCAAGGTGGGTTTTTATCCTGATGCATGTTTAGTTCTACCTCGACAACTTGGAGTGCTTTTAGCCATCTTATAAACTAGAATTTGCATCTCGGGTCATCCATCTATTGGTCTTCCCCTTAGACTCCTCGAGTGTCTAAGAGAAATTCCAAGGACTTGGCTTTTACCATTAAGTTACGGACGCACCGTGATGGCCTTTACACTGTTCACATATGCATTTTTTTTGTTATCGATAGGGCTCTACATTTTGTGCAGCGTTTTTGTTTGTCCACCGCACCCCGGGGGCGCAGAGAGAATTCTAGTACTGAAGAATTACGTTGTTTTAACTAGCAAAGAATCTATTCATAACATGTATATTTTGTATATACTAAGCTGGACAATTCCAGTCTTTTATATTCTGCCAATTACATTTTTGTGGACTCTCTTTAAATGTTTTACTCTCTTTCAGAAGAATCAACCAACATGAATAGTGGCACTAGTCAGATGGTACTTGATCAGAGTGTGTTATTCAAACACTTCTACCCTTAAACTTACACTTTTAAGTGGTTCACCATCATCACATGATTCACATTCTTCCGGATTATACTTTTAGTGATTCTTTAGCATAGTAAACATTTAACCTATACCTCTTATCCATCCTATCAGGATAAGTTTCTTGTTGAAACTACTATAATTTATAAGGACTAGCATTTGTATAAATTTAGTTCCTAAACCTATTGGGTGATAGGTATGCCTAGCGTCACCATCATTCACAAATTCTCATCCAATATGAGAATATTTTTCTGACTATATTATATTTTATAATATTATAATCAAATATTGTTTTAGATATCAGAATATCTTTTATATAGGATGATTTCTGAAACAATTATTTTAGCTCCCAAATAATCTTGATACTAAAACTTTATTTCCAATATCATGTATCATGGAGGCAAGCATGATCTTTTAGACACTAGCTTTGGAATCAGTTACTCTAGGATTAATACATTTTTATTAAACTTTATAGAGTAAGTGAGGTTTACTTGAAATTTTGCTTTAGGACTTTTATCTTTCAATTAAACACTCAAATCATATCGTGCTAGTTCATAAAGTAAGTATCTAGAATTCTATATTTCTATTATCTCAATTACAACTAAGCGCAAGGTAGTCTAATGGATGCCAACAAAAATAAACCTATAAAAAATCACTTATATTTTTTACTTCATGATAATGGTTCATATTACTAATGAACTCCCACTTAAACAAACATCCCTCATCGTTGTTTAGTGATTACACGATCCCAATTCATTATACCACCCCCGATCATCATAGACGATGCCATAGTTTCAAAGGTAGACATCAAAATGTCAATCATATCAATTATGTGACTCATGCTTAACCTTTCGGTAACTTGTGTTCAAGGCCATGTCTGTACATAGTTTGATCGCCAATGTTAACATTAGTGTTTGTTATGCAACATGGCTTACACCCATCGTATATGAACACCGATATGTCTAACACTGGATCATCATGGAATCCTTCATAACTGAGAACTTTCTTAGTGGTGCACACTAAGGGAGAACATATTTATTGGAATTAAATTGAGGGATCATCTTTGTAATGCTACCGTCATATATCTAATATAAAACAAAATAAGATGCATAAAGAATTTAACATCATATGTAATGCGACATGACATGGTCCTTACGCCTTGACCTCCATCGAGCACTCCCGGTATGGCACTAGGTCTACGGTGCCTCCATGCTGGTGTCTTAACATTTCATAAATACTTACTATGACCATATCATATCACATGCCCTACAAAATAAAGTTATATGCCTCTACTTATCTTTTGGAAGTTTTACGTGGCGGTTAGGGCTTTTGCATAAGAACCGTTTCTTACCTATGAACTTCCAACTGCAACATGGATTGACTAGTTGTTGCTTTAAATCCATTTTCAGACCCGTCCTTTGTAAATTCCATATCAACTAATGTAAGAGAGACACATACCCTCCAGCCACATATATGGTACAAGCCATATGTTAGGTGTGGAACCAGTCTTGCGTAATATTACATGTAAGGTCGGTTCGGGTCACTTCATTAAACATTACCGCGATATGAACAAGTACATGTGGGAGGGTAACAACTAAAAAATCAATTCCCACATATCTTTTAACCTTACTAACACATCTACGCATAGATCGGCTCTGATATCAATGAAGGGGTTCCATAGTAGAAAACAAAAAAAGCCTAGCAACGAGAATGATATAGCCAAGATCTACTATATGCAGATGTAAGGTAATGGAGAGATTTGGTGTTCATACCTTTTAAAACTAAAAAGCATTATGTTCGAATGGACGCTGATGATGTAGTCGTACAGTGACACCTACCTCAAGATCGCGCATGCATACAAGCGACAAGTGCTACAACTAGCAGCACCTCCGTAGTTCTACAAGCATCCGATGTAGACGACGTCCACTGGGCTCCAATCCAGTGAAGCAGCAGAAGAAAATTGATCCGAACCTAGATTCCAGCAGCACGACAACGTGCGTATGGTGGAGAAACATATCCCCGTATGCAAGTTCCAATTGTGAAACCACACATGAGGGAGAGAGAGGGAGAGAGATCCAGGGAGGGGAGAGAAAATCTCTCAAGGGGCTTGGTGTGTCTCTTCTCCCCATGTTCCCCCTCCTTATTTAGGGGGAGGAGTAAACCCTAGGGGAGATGGTGACCAAGGACACGATGGTGTCTAGGGAGGACCCCACCCAGTGCACACGATGACCAAGGGCCAGCCAACCCCCTTTCTCCTTTAACACACAATTTTTCCAATTTCAGATGTTACTAGAATCATACCATACATGGTATTGCATCATGGCATAATACACAAATTTTCATGTCAAAACCCTATTTTAGTTTTCCTAAAAAGGTCCTATAAGAGACAAAATGGGTTTTTATAAACCTAAAATTTCAAAACTATTTAAAAGGTTGCAAAAATGTCCTAAGATGATCTATTGATTTTTACAAAAATTTAGAGACCAAAATCATTGGATTTGGATTTCAAATGGGAATGTTATAAGTAAAATGGTAAAATATAAATTAATAAAATAAAAAAAGAAACCTAACCTAAACGGGCCAACTGGAGCCATCCCGCTCCTAGCTACCACCTGCGCCTAGCAAGCGAGTGACGCGCCGCGCCGCACGCAAGTGGGCCGTCCTAGAGCTTCTGCATGCAGCCACCAGCTCTGCCCGCTGCCGCTGACATCCCGTGCCTACATGTCAGCCCCTTCCCCTTGTAGATTCCGGGATGAACACGATGTTCGCTGGATACCGAACGAATTCCACAAAATTCTCCCATCTCCGAGTCAATTTGTGCCCCTTATCCACGCATAAGCCTCATATATACCGCCGCCTCGACCCTCGCTTCTGTTTTCAAAGTTTCCAAACTCTAGCTACCAAATCGAAGTCGATTTATGATCTCGCCAGAGTTGCACCACCATTCGAGCTTCGGAAGGTTGAGCTCCCATCGCTTCCGATATCCCTTTTTCCCCTCTTGATATTCACAGCTAACCACTGCACTACCTCGTCTACTTTTCCCCTTGAGCAGAGCCTTGTGCCACCCATGATTTGTCGTCTGAGCCTTGCTAGATACAGAGAGGACTAGCCGAGGACCACCGGAGCACCGCCCATGCCAACCACCAGCAGCTACACGCCGCCCTCCACCGCCCTCGTCGAGCATCCACCGCCGCGAGGTATGAAGCTTTCTCTCCCAGTTGTTCGATCTCGGTCCTACGACATAGAATAGATTAGCCGATGAATCAGTATTTCCCAGTAAATGCGCAACACGTCAGTGAAGACGAGTTGCGCTGAGCCGAGCTGACCCAGGAGCTATAGCTTGAGCCAAGTCCGAGTGGAGGAGGAGCCACCGCGTCGCCACCACCATATCAAGATCTGACAGACGAGAATAATCACGACAATTTTGAAATCTGAAAAACACTGAATCTTGCAAAATTTGTAGAAAAGAATCGTAACTCTAGTTTAGTTGACTCTTGTTGCATTGGCTTCATATTTACGAGATCTACAACTTGGCATAGGAATAACTTGATTATTAATTATAGATTTGTCTCGTGGTAGATTGGAATTATATACCCCTTTAGGAGCATATTTGGTATAATAATAATTGAAGTAAATTGAAATCTGTTGGAAATCGATCCCAATGACATCCTTAACACATTATAACTCATGTATTCCTTATTTTTATTGGTCAAATTAAAATCAACCTAGGCATTCTACCATGTTGCATGCATGCATAAATACCATTGTGGCATTGTTTTTGTGCAAATTTGTGATTAGACATATTTTGTCTTTCGTTAGATTGCTCGAAGTGCGCCGAGGAGTACTGTTTCTTAGGGTGTTATTCAGATCAAGGAAAGTTACACCTTTGTTCATATTTTTGTCCTAGTTTGTTACTATGCATGTTTTGATCTTCAAAATAGTAGTATGCATGTGTATGATGTTTTAATAGAAGTACTTATAAATATTTCACAAGTGAGGTGCTTTTTTGTAGTATGCCATGAGTAGCTCTATATTTATGATTATTTCTCCTCCTAATAGGTTCTCCCTAATTTTTTCTAAGTGTTATGCTTGTGTTATGCTATATATATGAAAATATAGTTGGGGGTTTCAATGACTAAATTTTTTGTAAGTATAAAATCTCTTTTGAGGGAAGCTTTTCCTCTCAAGTCTACTTCAAAATAAATACTAAGTTTCCTTTTGGGAAGATTGGTTATTGAAACATCGAGTGGAATTTTGGTGGAGGATGGCCGCCCAGGAATCAAAGAAGTCTGCCATGCTCCAAAAGTCACAAGTTTCAAGTGCAACCACAATACATATGGGCTCTGTCTTGGCTTAGTACTTAGTAGGAAACCTCACCTGGGTACCATCATTTGGAGGATACTTTGGCATGGGCGGATTCCTAAGGTAGATGTGATACCAAGGGAAGGCTTCACCATGATCTTGTTTGTAAAAGGACTTGTTCGTGGATTGTGGGTAAAGTGCACAAACTCTCGAGATTAATCAATATGATGGATCAGCCGAGTTCAAAATAAAGAACAACTTGAGCATCTTAAGGATGGAGCCTCTAAAGGATCTTCCTATATATTTCCAAACTTAAGTTTTACAAAACCCTATGGTGTGTGTAATATCGCTCATGGGTGGGATTTTGGGACTTGGTGTGTAATATACAAGTGTTAGGTTGAGTATTGGACACTTGGTGCATAATATCCTCGTGCTCGACTCGACCCTATATTATTTAAATAAATGATTACAAAGTAGGATAAAATAATTTCCTCCCTTCCTCTTAACTTAAGAAATTTGGCTTTACACAAATAAACCAAGCCTTCTCCTAGACTTGCATATAGAGATAACCTAACTCTTTTCTTGGTGTAATTTTCCAATACATTCATAGTATTGACCAACTCGTTTGGTTGCACATTTGATGTGTAGAATCCAAAGATTGAAAGGTGCGTAGGATTTGTGAGTTGATGACTGCAAGTGCATAGATCGATTGTAGCTAGTATTTAAATAAGAGTATCGAACCCACAGAGAGCTATTTGGTTAAGGTCTTTATTCCCCACCACACTATCCACCAAAGGATACTTGTCAGCTGCCTTTGATTTCGAGTAAAGGGTGTTTCAAAGGTTTCTGGTTGAATGCAGAAAAGTAAATAAAACAAGTAAAAAGAAAGCACATAACGAATGCATTGGGAAAGGTGTTTGAACCCAAAAGGTCTAAAGTGTTCTCGGGGATGTAGGATACACCACTAGCATGTTGTAATTAATCATAAATTAGGATAACCCATTTCTTGTGTCATGACATGTGTGGAGAGAGTTCCATACTAAGATGTTAACCACAAGGCTCGTAGACAGCCGCTTTCTTGAGCCAGCTAATGGAGTCATCTCTAAATAACCACTGTGATGCCTTAGAGCAGCAACTCATAAGGAACGCCACAATTAAGTGTTTCCCTATGGATATCGTAATTAGCTTAGTGAATCTCTCTTTATTCCTCCTTAGACCGTGAAGGTTATAATCCAATGCTTGTAGTCACGAGTAACATTAGACATACTCCCGTACACGCCCTTAGGGTTTAACCCTCTCTTTAGTCCCAAAGGCAAATGATATGTGTCCAACTACACATACCATCTAAAGAGAGAGATCTAACACAATACCATAAATTAATAGATCATGGACACAAGTAATAGATCATCTTTATTTCACTTCATAATAGTGCTAGGGTTTCTTCATCTCCCCAAGAACAAAGGGAACTACTCACACATGGAATCAATCAAAGACATCACCATAATCAAATGGATGGGTAAAAGTATGGGGATTAATCTAGTGCAAACCATAGTTGAATCTGGAATTACAACAAGATCTAATGTATGGAAGATGGGAATAGCAATGGTGATGGAGATGCAACAGTTGATGATGAAGAGGATGATGTGATGTCCTCCAATGATCCGTGAAGTAGTAAGGAGTTCCCTTCTCCAAGTTTCTCCTCCAGATCCCTCTCTGGTGTGGTATTACGAGGCTAGAAGTTTCTGTGATTGTCAGATCTCTGGTCCGTATTCCTGGGGCGAGAGTATTTGACGAGGCGGACGTGTTACCACATGGTACGGGCGGGTGGTACGGACAAGCTCCGCCCGTACCAGTGGTTGTTACGCGCTCTGGAGCTTCCCTCCGTGTTTGGCAATCTCCCAGGTGCGAGAACAAATTAATTAAATGACTTTTATCACTTATAAATACCATATTATTACATAATATGATAGTTCCAATTGATATGTTCATAAGGGACTTAGTAATTCGGTATCCTGTTGAAACAAGGACAAAAGGTGCACAAATGCATGGTAAAATAGTAAAAATCCTACTTTACTTATGCCAAACAAAAGGTAAATATGCTACAATTTTGGACTCATCATGGGTCTACACTCAACAAGCCTGAGGCGTTGATGGACACGAGATTTTATTTAATTTTCTGTTGTTTTGTTTTGAGCTAGCTATAAGCTATGCAAGGAGGTAATAATTAAAATCTGGATTATTTGTGTAATAATGACTTGTGTTTTATATGGTATTTCATCGATTATGAGTGATAGCTAATGTTCTAGGGCTTAACATGTTAATCACATGGACTTGGGATCTTTAATGATCCTGGTCATTATAGATGGTATCAGAGAACAAAGTTGACCATAGGACGTGACCCTAGGATTGGAAAACACCCTTACACATTAGGATTTTCTTCTTGCTAATTTCTTCAAAGTTATTTATGCAGTTTTAGTAATTGCTTTCCTTAGTACTTATTTCATGTATCTAATATTCACTCTTCAAACTTAAAGATGACGAGCTTCCACTATGACACCGTCAAGGACTTCAAGTACATTTGCTTCAGGGGTGCCTTATCGACATCATTGAGAAATTGAAGCTAGCAATACCATCAATCCAAGGAAACCATTTGAGGAAGTTCTACAAGGAAGGCTATTCGGGAGTCAAGGTAATCCAACCAGGGTGAGGGACCGAGCCCAAGACGGAGGACATCATGATCAACGTTCTCAACAACTCCAAGGAGAAGGGCCTTAGCTCTAGTAGGCAAGAGCTTATAGGACACCTATGTGGACACCATTTCCAAGATCTTGAAGGCCACCACGCACAATCCTTCGAAAAGGCATGATGAGGAAGGAGTTACAATCAAGTTAAGCATGGAGGAAAGGGAAACCTCCAAGCGCCGAAGGATCCACTACTAAGACTTAGAGAGTCACATCAACAATCTTGAGGAGGATAGTTGCTTTGAGATCCTAAGAAATGATGAGTTATGCACTCTAGTCAAGAAGAAGGAAAAGAAGATCAAATAACAAGAGGAGGTGATCAAGTCCCAAGAAGAGAAGTTCCAAGCCCAAGAGAAGAGATTCCTGAATCAAGAGAAGAAGGTGAAAGAAGATTAGGCAACATAAGGAATTACTCAAGAACAACGAGGTGGAGTTTGAGACCCTTCGTTCCATTATTGAGAGGCTACGTGCTACAAAGAGGGACTTGCAAGAGAAGATCGGGCCTATAGTTTAGGAGTCAAACCTGATTGAGGAGCTGCAAGATGAGAAGAAGGACCTTCAAGAGAAGCTCAAAGCCACGACTAAGGAGTTGGAGATTTACAAGGCAACATTTCTGAAGGAAGGGCTCTCGTTTGAGGATGTGGAGGTGAAAGTCCTAGACGAGTACATTAGTTTGTTGTACCACCTTTATTTTATCTTTGAATATTATCCGCGACTTGTAATAAATATACCAAAACATGGTTGAGTTATTTGTTAAACATGGTGTGTTTTTCTTGTATGCTTTTCGTGTTTATTGTGTGTTGCATAAGTGTAGGATTTATTCCTTAGTCTTTCTATCTATCTCTTACCCTATTGCCCCAACCCCACAAATGCCGCCAAGACGTGCGAACAATGATCTCCCTACAGACATTGTACAGCTTATGAACACCCAGAACTAGCTGATCCAACTCCTAACTCAGAACATGCAGAACAACAACAACAACAACAACAACAAACACAACAATAACAACAAAAACATGCCTAAGCAGGATCACCTAACTTGGTTTTTGAGGTTGAACCCTCCTACCTTCTTGAGTAGCACTGAGCCAGTTGTGGTAGATGACTAGCTCCGCACAATCAACAAGAAGTTAGACATTTTTTAAGTAGATGGAGCTAACAGGGTGCGGTTTGCCACACACCAACTTGAAGGACCTGCTGTTGAATGGTGGGATAACTATTAGGTCACTCATCCTTATTGTTTTTGGAGCAGGGGGAAGGACCCAAAAGGGTCCAGAGCTGCCATTAAATATCGGTGGGTACAGGAATTACACACAAGACCATGAAAATTAAAGACGTTACAACCAAGCCTTGGTCAAATGCAAAAAGGACCCTAAATGAGAAATCAAAAATGCAATCTGGTCCTTCTCCACCGAGGAAGAAGACGAACACGCGCTCAGCGCCATGGCCGACCACACCATCGTCGGGGACGAAACCACTTGACGATGGAGAGTCGAAGAAAGCCACGTCCGGGGCGCAGAGGGGCCTCCAAGATGGCATGCCGGCCAGGAGGTTGCAGATGCTGCGACTCGCCTTGAGTCGCAGCGCGGAGTGGCTGCCATGGCCCAGAATAATAGCGGCGCAAGATCACCGCCGTTTGGGAGCTCCGCAAAGAAAAGCATCAACCCCACCGGAGAAGACGAAGCCAGAAATCCACCTTCCCCTCACCTCGACCACCTCCATGGTGACCTCGGAGGAGAAGGAAATTTGGACCTCGAGCCGAATTTTCGCCAGCACCACGAGCATCCCACCGCCACATCAGTGATAGCTGGCCATCATCAAACTCCACGCTGCTGTCACAAGATGGAGGAGACGACCGAAGAAGGTTGCAGCCGTTGGCGCTTAGATCTGGGACCTTATTTTGAGGGTGAGTGGTGGGCTTCAATAGTACCGCCTTCGGCTCCCTCCACGGGAGCTCCACTGCGCCAAGAAGATCGACCACACCAAGCTAGGCCTAGTCCGACAACACCAACCTGGAGCACCAAGGGCATGCCTTATTGAGAGGCATACAAGGGCCTCTCCAGATCGTCATCACCTCCGTTTGCCACCTACAGAGCTTAGCCAATCAGAAGAAGCACAAGCCCATCAACCTACCCTCAGACTCCATTGAGGCATACACCACTAGGGCAAGATAGAGAAAACCTACTCTACTACTATACAGGGGAGGAATCCTCACCCAGCTCGACACCGGCCATCGCCAGAGAAGAGTGGGGAGGGGCCTGACGACCCTAGATCTGGATGCAAACGAGGAGGGCAGGAGGGGTTTAGAGAGGAGAGCTCAACCTGTTGTGAGTGTTTTTCATGTAGCACTCATCCTGATATTGATGCTATTCCATGGAACCAGTTTGAAGGAGCTTTCTGCACTCATCATGTGGCTGCGGGTGTCATGTCATTGAAGAGACATGAGTAATGCGAGTTACGTCAACTACATTGCTCAGTTTCTGAGTATGGATATCTTTTTAACAAGTTGACATGATATCCGCGACACTCCCCCATGCAGGATATCCATGTCCTTCTTTGGAACAAGAACATGGCTAGCTACCCAGGTGCTTTCCTTGATTTCGCATATAAAGTCGGCGTCGAGGAGTCTGTTGACTTCCATGTCAACCGCCTTTGCCCTTGGTTCGGTCAGTCAACGCATAGATTGCTTGAAAGGTCTTGCTTCTGGATTCACGTTGAGTGCGTGCTCGGCGAATTCCAGGGCATTCCTGGCATATCCACAGGACACCAGACAAAGACCTCCAAGCGCTCATGGAGGAATTCAACGAGCATGAGTTCCTATGCGAAACTCAAGTTGTTGGCGATGAGGGCCATCTTGGTTGGGTCCGTCGGGTGGACCTGGACCGCCTTGGTGTTCATCGACGAGTCGAAGGACTGGTCGGGTGCGTTCGTCTTGCTCACATGAGGAAGACTGTTGTTTGTCAACTCCTTGAGCCTGGCGAGCTCTTCATGCATGCCGAAGGATTGGGAGATTCTGTTGAATTCCATATCGCAGCTATCTGACTTGGCGAAGCTCCCGCTGACGGTGATAATGCCGTTTGGTCCTAGCATCTTCATCTGCAAGTAGGCGTAGTGTGGGACCACCATGAACCTCGTGAACGCGACACATCCGAGGATTGTGTGGTATTGCAAGGGCCAGTCGACCACCTCGAATTCAAGGCGATCTCGTCGGAAGTTTGCCGGCATGCCGAAGATGACGTCCAGGTTGTGGGTTATCGCGCCGGGCAGCTGAGCTGGCGGCGCAGGTGTCATCGGTAGGTATGGGTGGACGGGGGTTCCTCGTGGTGTGTAGGCAACATGGCACCGTAGGCCCCAGGCGTCTGCGGGTTATCACGGCGAAGAGCCGACCTAGCAGCGTAGGCTATAGACGGCTTTGGGTTCTCGCATGAGAGAGACGACCTGGCAACGTAGACTCTAGATGGCGGAGGGTTATCGTGGCCGGTTTCCTGGCTGGCAGCGTTATCCCTTGGCAGTTTCTCGAATAACATTTAGCTTCTCTCTCACGCCATGCTTCCGTATTTTCACAGCAGCACATGGAGTATGAGGCGCTTCTCCCTTTTTCTCTCCACGCAAAGCATTAGATAGTTTCTCTCTTCTCCTACCTCCTCCTCCTCCTATTGGCTTGCTCTACTCGCTGGTCGCGTGCGACGGTCTGTGAACACACTCGGGCCCGCCGATACGAGTGGCGAAAGAGCGTGAGCTCAGAGGAGACGACTTTGGGGGAGCAGAGGGCCTGCTAAACAACTAGCGAGACATGCATCGAGCATCTGGTCTCCTGCACTTCGATGTAGTCGAAGCCCGGGTCTCACATTGTTGTGTTCAGTCCGGCGCTATCTACTGCAGCTGTTTGAAATGTCGGTCAAGGCGCGGGCGGTGATGGTTCAGACGTCGACTATGGCACGGGCGGTGGTGTTTTAAGCATCGACTATGGCACAAGTGTTCTTGGTGGACGACACGTTGAGTAGGTATGTATCTGCTTTCTTTTTTGCTCTTTTTTTAATTCTTTTTAAAACTTTTTACGTCTTCTTCTTTTCCTTTTTTCTGTCCCTTACTTCACGCCTAAGATGCGAATCGTTAATTGCAAAAACGTTGATTGCGAAAGCGTTGGCCGCGAAACTGTACTGTGCGGACACGACGAGAATCATAATAATAGGAAAAACGTTGATTACCGTATCATTGACTGTCAAGACGTTGACTGCATGTTGGATATGAACACGATCGATACTTTACTACAATAATCAACTGTCTAGTGCAACTCGAATATATGTCGTTTAAAATAAGTTTGATACTTAGAGTAGTATGCTTTATAAAAAAGGAAATTCATTGCAACTTTCAGGGGAAGACGTCTAGAGAAAGTAATTGTAAAACGTGGAACTATATGCATGGACAACGAGCCTTGAAACTATTTCCTCTTGCCTATTCCTTACTATTTCATTATGATTTGCAGTACTTCGATTTTCTTCTATGTATTCTTTGTCTTGCTGACTCCGTTGCTTACACACATGTATACTTCGAAAGGTTAGACTGCACGTAAACTGCGAAATGTTCTGACATGCACGTGGCCTACAAAACGTGTGACTATATGCGTAGACTGTTAAACGTGAAACTATACACGGGGATTACACGACGTGTGGCCCCACACGCTGATCATGAAACTTTGTACTATACCAGTGTTGAGTTTAATTTCTGTTCGGATATTTTATAACACACCATTTTTTTATGTATTTACAGGAGTTATAGAACCATAAAAAAGTCTTAGTGCCTGCGGAGCAACATAACCGAGCAAGCCCATACCTGAGAGGAATAAAAGTATACTTACCGAGCAGCTCCACGTCTTAGTAGGTACAACATTGGAGGTCACCTACTCGCCATGCTCGGCCTACCTTTGAAAATGAAGGCTGATTAACATGCATTCATCCATTATTTTCTTTGTCCATTGTAAAAATATATATTAGTGTAATAAATGTGTATTCTCTTACGTTGACAAGCTATCATCGTTAGTCTTATTCTCGAACTATCCCTTTGTATGACCGACTTATCTCGAACCATTTTGCAAGGGTGAAAGGATTAATTTGTGTGCTTCTATGTAATGGAAAATAGGGATGTTAAAAAACGTATTGTATTTTCTTAGCCAATTTCGTGTGTCTTTGGTGCTCACGACGCAAATATCACTGTTTGCGTGTGCATATGGAATCTACATCACATGCTCGTATACGACGTTATTTTGCAAATAATGCAAGTGTGGGGTCCACGCCAGATGCACGTACATGACATTTTGTATGGAAATACCGCTATGACTTAACTTTATATTAGTCTATAACTGATGGGTTCATAGTATGGAAAACAAAAAATTTCTACCGCAAGAACGAACAAAACCCAGATCTAATCTAGATAAAAGCCAAGATCTAATCTATTAGACATAAGCAACGAGATAGATAGGAACTAACCCTCGTAGATCCGAAAGTGTTAACGAGATTAGATCTCGTGGTTGATGTAGTCGATCACTTACCGATCTCAAGATCGTGTGGAAGATCCTTCCGGCGTCGCGTTCCAGGAGCGCTCCCGCAGTCGGTCAAGTTGACGATCCTTTCGGCGCCGCGTTTCGGCAGCGCTTCCGTAGTTGGTCACACGTGCGGAGTCGAAGCAGACCTTCCTCTCCCCGTTTCAGCGAGCAGCGGAGTTAGTAGATCTTCTCCACGGAATCCCAACAGCACGAAGACGTGGTGGTGGTGGTGGAGTAGAGAATTATGCAGAGCTTCGCCTATGCCTGTGCAGAAGAAAGGTGGAGGAGAGAGGCGGCAGAGATTGGGAGTTATGGGAGCAGTCCAAGAGGGGGCGCCCCTGCCCTTCTATTTAAAGGGGGGAGGCGCGCCTGGGGAGGGGGAGTCCTAGTAGGACTCCCCTCCTATGGCCGGCGGTGGGAAGGGGGAGGAGTCCTCCCCCCCACGAATCCGTGTCTTGCCCCACTAGGGTTTCCTTTGACCCTTTCTTGGTTTTCAAGCAAACTCCAAGAAATCCTCTAGAACCTTCCAGAACATTCCGAAACCTTCTAGAACCCTCATACAAATACTCCGGAACATTTCCTAACTCAGTAAATGATCCCCTATATATGAATCTTATTCTCTGGACCATTCTGGATCTCCTCGTGATGTCCCGGATCCATTCCGAGACTCCGAACAACATTCGGTCTCCAATGCACATTCCATATCTACTTAAAACAACTTCGAACCTTAAGTGTGTCACCCTACGGTTCGTGAATATGTAGACATGACAGAGACACATCTCCTATCAATAACCATCAGCGGGACCTGGAGATCCATAATGACTCCCACATACTCAACGATGACTTCGTGATCGCTTGAACCATTTACATACGAAACCAATTCCCTTTTTCACGCGATACTATACTTATCCGAGGTTTGATCATCGGTATCTCCATACCTAGTTCTACCTCGTTACTGATAAGTACTCTTTACTCGTTCCGTGATATGTCATCCCTTGTGACCCAGTCACATGCTTGCAAGCTAACTAGATGACATTCCACCGAGAGGGCCCAGAGCATATCTATCTGTCATATGGATGGACAAATCCCAATCTTGGTCCATGCGCTTCAACACATACTTTCAAAATACCCAATGACACCTTTATGACCACCCAGTTACGAAGCGGTGTTTGATGTCATCAAAGTACCCATCCGGTGATGGTGATTAACACAACCTCATGGTCGAAGGATTAGGTTACTATGCATTTAAAAGCTTACATCAATACGAACTTCAATGACTTGATCTTATGCTATGCTTACTATGGGTGTGTGTCCATTACATCATTCTCCTAATGATATAACCTTGTTATTAATCACATCCAATGTCCATGATCAGGAAACCATGATCATCAATTAATCAACAAGCTAGTTCAACAAGAGGCTTACTAGGGACCCTTTTATGTTTACAAAACACACATGTATTAGTGTTTCCTAATAATACAATTATAGCATGGGATGTAAACATTTATCATAAACATAAAGATATAATAATAACCACTTTATTATTGCCTCTTGGGCATATCTCCAACAATAACGCGCATCCTCCATGCTCGAGATGCGATCGGTGCATTATTCTCTACCCCTTATCACTATTACCTGCAGAGTATATATCAAGCAAGGTGGGTTTTTATCCTGATGCATGTTTAGTTCTACCTCGACAACTTGGAGTGCTTTTAGCCATCTTATAAACTAGAATTTGCATCTCGGGTCATCCATCTATTGGTCTTCCCCTTAGACTCCTCGAGTGTCTAAGAGAAATTCCAAGGACTTGGCTTTTACCATTAAGTTACGGACGCACCGTGATGGCCTTTACACTGTTCACATATGCATTTTTTTTGTTATCGATAGGGCTCTACATTTTGTGCAGCGTTTTTGTTTGTCCACCGCACCCCGGGGGCGCAGAGAGAATTCTAGTACTGAAGAATTACGTTGTTTTAACTAGCAAAGAATCTATTCATAACATGTATATTTTGTATATACTAAGCTGGACAATTCCAGTCTTTTATATTCTGCCAATTACATTTTTGTGGACTCTCTTTAAATGTTTTACTCTCTTTCAGAAGAATCAACCAACATGAATAGTGGCACTAGTCAGATGGTACTTGATCAGAGTGTGTTATTCAAACACTTCTACCCTTAAACTTACACTTTTAAGTGGTTCACCATCATCACATGATTCACATTCTTCCGGATTATACTTTTAGTGATTCTTTAGCATAGTAAACATTTAACCTATACCTCTTATCCATCCTATCAGGATAAGTTTCTTGTTGAAACTACTATAATTTATAAGGACTAGCATTTGTATAAATTTAGTTCCTAAACCTATTGGGTGATAGGTATGCCTAGCGTCACCATCATTCACAAATTCTCATCCAATATGAGAATATTTTTCTGACTATATTATATTTTATAATATTATAATCAAATATTGTTTTAGATATCAGAATATCTTTTATATAGGATGATTTCTGAAACAATTATTTTAGCTCCCAAATAATCTTGATACTAAAACTTTATTTCCAATATCATGTATCATGGAGGCAAGCATGATCTTTTAGACACTAGCTTTGGAATCAGTTACTCTAGGATTAATACATTTTTATTAAACTTTATAGAGTAAGTGAGGTTTACTTGAAATTTTGCTTTAGGACTTTTATCTTTCAATTAAACACTCAAATCATATCGTGCTAGTTCATAAAGTAAGTATCTAGAATTCTATATTTCTATTATCTCAATTACAACTAAGCGCAAGGTAGTCTAATGGATGCCAACAAAAATAAACCTATAAAAAATCACTTATATTTTTTACTTCATGATAATGGTTCATATTACTAATGAACTCCCACTTAAACAAACATCCCTCATCGTTGTTTAGTGATTACACGATCCCAATTCATTATACCACCCCCGATCATCATAGACGATGCCATAGTTTCAAAGGTAGACATCAAAATGTCAATCATATCAATTATGTGACTCATGCTTAACCTTTCGGTAACTTGTGTTCAAGGCCATGTCTGTACATAGTTTGATCGCCAATGTTAACATTAGTGTTTGTTATGCAACATGGCTTACACCCATCGTATATGAACACCGATATGTCTAACACTGGATCATCATGGAATCCTTCATAACTGAGAACTTTCTTAGTGGTGCACACTAAGGGAGAACATATTTATTGGAATTAAATTGAGGGATCATCTTTGTAATGCTACCGTCATATATCTAATATAAAACAAAATAAGATGCATAAAGAATTTAACATCATATGTAATGCGACATGACATGGTCCTTACGCCTTGACCTCCATCGAGCACTCCCGGTATGGCACTAGGTCTACGGTGCCTCCATGCTGGTGTCTTAACATTTCATAAATACTTACTATGACCATATCATATCACATGCCCTACAAAATAAAGTTATATGCCTCTACTTATCTTTTGGAAGTTTTACGTGGCGGTTAGGGCTTTTGCATAAGAACCGTTTCTTACCTATGAACTTCCAACTGCAACATGGATTGACTAGTTGTTGCTTTAAATCCATTTTCAGACCCGTCCTTTGTAAATTCCATATCAACTAATGTAAGAGAGACACATACCCTCCAGCCACATATATGGTACAAGCCATATGTTAGGTGTGGAACCAGTCTTGCGTAATATTACATGTAAGGTCGGTTCGGGTCACTTCATTAAACATTACCGCGATATGAACAAGTACATGTGGGAGGGTAACAACTAAAAAATCAATTCCCACATATCTTTTAACCTTACTAACACATCTACGCATAGATCGGCTCTGATATCAATGAAGGGGTTCCATAGTAGAAAACAAAAAAAGCCTAGCAACGAGAATGATATAGCCAAGATCTACTATATGCAGATGTAAGGTAATGGAGAGATTTGGTGTTCATACCTTTTAAAACTAAAAAGCATTATGTTCGAATGGACGCTGATGATGTAGTCGTACAGTGACACCTACCTCAAGATCGCGCATGCATACAAGCGACAAGTGCTACAACTAGCAGCACCTCCGTAGTTCTACAAGCATCCGATGTAGACGACGTCCACTGGGCTCCAATCCAGTGAAGCAGCAGAAGAAAATTGATCCGAACCTAGATTCCAGCAGCACGACAACGTGCGTATGGTGGAGAAACATATCCCCGTATGCAAGTTCCAATTGTGAAACCACACATGAGGGAGAGAGAGGGAGAGAGATCCAGGGAGGGGAGAGAAAATCTCTCAAGGGGCTTGGTGTGTCTCTTCTCCCCATGTTCCCCCTCCTTATTTAGGGGGAGGCGTAAACCCTAGGGGAGATGGTGACCAAGGACACGATGGTGTCTAGGGAGGACCCCACCCAGTGCACACGATGACCAAGGGCCAGCCAACCCCCTTTCTCCTTTAACACACAATTTTTCCAATTTCAGATGTTACTAGAATCATACCATACATGGTATTGCATCATGGCATAATACACAAATTTTCATGTCAAAACCCTATTTTAGTTTTCCTAAAAAGGTCCTATAAGAGACAAAATGGGTTTTTATAAACCTAAAATTTCAAAACTATTTAAAAGGTTGCAAAAATGTCCTAAGATGATCTATTGATTTTTACAAAAATTTAGAGACCAAAATCATTGGATTTGGATTTCAAATGGGAATGTTATAAGTAAAATGGTAAAATATAAATTAATAAAATAAAAAAAGAAACCTAACCTAAACGGGCCAACTGGAGCCATCCCGCTCCTAGCTACCACCTGCGCCTAGCAAGCGAGTGACGCGCCCCGCCGCACGCAAGTGGGCCGTCCTAGAGCTTCTGCATGCAGCCACCAGCTCTGCCCGCTGCCGCTGACATCCCGTGCCTACATGTCAGCCCCTTCCCCTTGTAGATTCCGGGATGAACACGATGTTCGCTGGATACCGAACGAATTCCACAAAATTCTCCCATCTCCGAGTCAATTTGTGCCCCTTATCCACGCATAAGCCTCATATATACCGCCGCCTCGACCCTCGCTTCTGTTTTCAAAGTTTCCAAACTCTAGCTACCAAATCGAAGTCGATTTATGATCTCGCCAGAGTTGCACCACCATTCGAGCTTCGGAAGGTTGAGCTCCCATCGCTTCCGATATCCCTTTTTCCCCTCTTGATATTCACAGCTAACCACTGCACTACCTCGTCTACTTTTCCCCTTGAGCAGAGCCTTGTGCCACCCATGATTTGTCGTCTGAGCCTTGCTAGATACAGAGAGGACTAGCCGAGGACCACCGGAGCACCGCCCATGCCAACCACCAGCAGCTACACGCCGCCCTCCACCGCCCTCGTCGAGCATCCACCGCCGCGAGGTATGAAGCTTTCTCTCCCAGTTGTTCGATCTCGGTCCTACGACATAGAATAGATTAGCCGATGAATCAGTATTTCCCAGTAAATGCGCAACACGTCAGTGAAGACGAGTTGCGCTGAGCCGAGCTGACCCAGGAGCTATAGCTTGAGCCAAGTCCGAGTGGAGGAGGAGCCACCGCGTCGCCACCACCATATCAAGATCTGACAGACGAGAATAATCACGACAATTTTGAAATCTGAAAAACACTGAATCTTGCAAAATTTGTAGAAAAGAATCGTAACTCTAGTTTAGTTGACTCTTGTTGCATTGGCTTCATATTTACGAGATCTACAACTTGGCATAGGAATAACTTGATTATTAATTATAGATTTGTCTCGTGGTAGATTGGAATTATATACCCCTTTAGGAGCATATTTGGTATAATAATAATTGAAGTAAATTGAAATCTGTTGGAAATCGATCCCAATGACATCCTTAACACATTATAACTCATGTATTCCTTATTTTTATTGGTCAAATTAAAATCAACCTAGGCATTCTACCATGTTGCATGCATGCATAAATACCATTGTGGCATTGTTTTTGTGCAAATTTGTGATTAGACATATTTTGTCTTTCGTTAGATTGCTCGAAGTGCGCCGAGGAGTACTGTTTCTTAGGGTGTTATTCAGATCAAGGAAAGTTACACCTTTGTTCATATTTTTGTCCTAGTTTGTTACTATGCATGTTTTGATCTTCAAAATAGTAGTATGCATGTGTATGATGTTTTAATAGAAGTACTTATAAATATTTCACAAGTGAGGTGCTTTTTTGTAGTATGCCATGAGTAGCTCTATATTTATGATTATTTCTCCTCCTAATAGGTTCTCCCTAATTTTTTCTAAGTGTTATGCTTGTGTTATGCTATATATATGAAAATATAGTTGGGGGTTTCAATGACTAAATTTTTTGTAAGTATAAAATCTCTTTTGAGGGAAGCTTTTCCTCTCAAGTCTACTTCAAAATAAATACTAAGTTTCCTTTTGGGAAGATTGGTTATTGAAACATCGAGTGGAATTTTGGTGGAGGATGGCCGCCCAGGAATCAAAGAAGTCTGCCATGCTCCAAAAGTCACAAGTTTCAAGTGCAACCACAATACATATGGGCTCTGTCTTGGCTTAGTACTTAGTAGGAAACCTCACCTGGGTACCATCATTTGGAGGATACTTTGGCATGGGCGGATTCCTAAGGTAGATGTGATACCAAGGGAAGGCTTCACCATGATCTTGTTTGTAAAAGGACTTGTTCGTGGATTGTGGGTAAAGTGCACAAACTCTCGAGATTAATCAATATGATGGATCAGCCGAGTTCAAAATAAAGAACAACTTGAGCATCTTAAGGATGGAGCCTCTAAAGGATCTTCCTATATATTTCCAAACTTAAGTTTTACAAAACCCTATGGTGTGTGTAATATCGCTCATGGGTGGGATTTTGGGACTTGGTGTGTAATATACAAGTGTTAGGTTGAGTATTGGACACTTGGTGCATAATATCCTCGTGCTCGACTCGACCCTATATTATTTAAATAAATGATTACAAAGTAGGATAAAATAATTTCCTCCCTTCCTCTTAACTTAAGAAATTTGGCTTTACACAAATAAACCAAGCCTTCTCCTAGACTTGCATATAGAGATAACCTAACTCTTTTCTTGGTGTAATTTTCCAATACATTCATAGTATTGACCAACTCGTTTGGTTGCACATTTGATGTGTAGAATCCAAAGATTGAAAGGTGCGTAGGATTTGTGAGTTGATGACTGCAAGTGCATAGATCGATTGTAGCTAGTATTTAAATAAGAGTATCGAACCCACAGAGAGCTATTTGGTTAAGGTCTTTATTCCCCACCACACTATCTACCAAAGGATACTTGTCAGCTGCCTTTGATTTCGAGTAAAGGGTGTTTCAAAGGTTTCTGGTTGAATGCAGAAAAGTAAATAAAACAAGTAAAAAGAAAGCACATAACGAATGCATTGGGAAAGGTGTTTGAACCCAAAAGGTCTAAAGTGTTCTCGGGGATGTAGGATACACCACTAGCATGTTGTAATTAATCATAAATTAGGATAACCCATTTCTTGTGTCATGACATGTGTGGAGAGAGTTCCATACTAAGATGTTAACCACAAGGCTCGTAGACAGCCGCTTTCTTGAGCCAGCTAATGGAGTCATCTCTAAATAACCACTGTGATGCCTTAGAGCAGCAACTCATAAGGAACGCCACAATTAAGTGTTTCCCTATGGATATCGTAATTAGCTTAGTGAATCTCTCTTTATTCCTCCTTAGACCGTGAAGGTTATAATCCAATGCTTGTAGTCACGAGTAACATTAGACATACTCCCGTACACGCCCTTAGGGTTTAACCCTCTCTTTAGTCCCAAAGGCAAATGATATGTGTCCAACTACACATACCATCTAAAGAGAGAGATCTAACACAATACCATAAATTAATAGATCATGGACACAAGTAATAGATCATCTTTATTTCACTTCATAATAGTGCTAGGGTTTCTTCATCTCCCCAAGAACAAAGGGAACTACTCACACATGGAATCAATCAAAGACATCACCATAATCAAATGGATGGGTAAAAGTATGGGGATTAATCTAGTGCAAACCATAGTTGAATCTGGAATTACAACAAGATCTAATGTATGGAAGATGGGAATAGCAATGGTGATGGAGATGCAACAGTTGATGATGAAGAGGATGATGTGATGTCCTCCAATGATCCGTGAAGTAGTAAGGAGTTCCCTTCTCCAAGTTTCTCCTCCAGATCCCTCTCTGGTGTGGTATTACGAGGCTAGAAGTTTCTGTGATTGTCAGATCTCTGGTCCGTATTCCTGGGGCGAGAGTATTTGACGAGGCGGACGTGTTACCACATGGTACGGGCGGGTGGTACGGACAAGCTCCGCCCGTACCAGTGGTTGTTACGCGCTCTGGAGCTTCCCTCCGTGTTTGGCAATCTCCCAGGTGCGAGAACAAATTAATTAAATGACTTTTATCACTTATAAATACCATATTATTACATAATATGATAGTTCCAATTGATATGTTCATAAGGGACTTAGTAATTCGGTATCCTGTTGAAACAAGGACAAAAGGTGCACAAATGCATGGTAAAATAGTAAAAATCCTACTTTACTTATGCCAAACAAAAGGTAAATATGCTACAATTTTGGACTCATCATGGGTCTACACTCAACAAGCCTGAGGCGTTGATGGACACGAGATTTTATTTAATTTTCTGTTGTTTTGTTTTGAGCTAGCTATAAGCTATGCAAGGAGGTAATAATTAAAATCTGGATTATTTGTGTAATAATGACTTGTGTTTTATATGGTATTTCATCGATTATGAGTGATAGCTAATGTTCTAGGGCTTAACATGTTAATCACATGGACTTGGGATCTTTAATGATCCTGGTCATTATAGATGGTATCAGAGAACAAAGTTGACCATAGGACGTGACCCTAGGATTGGAAAACACCCTTACACATTAGGATTTTCTTCTTGCTAATTTCTTCAAAGTTATTTATGCAGTTTTAGTAATTGCTTTCCTTAGTACTTATTTCATGTATCTAATATTCACTCTTCAAACTTAAAGATGACGAGCTTCCACTATGACACCGTCAAGGACTTCAAGTACATTTGCTTCAGGGGTGCCTTATCGACATCATTGAGAAATTGAAGCTAGCAATACCATCAATCCAAGGAAACCATTTGAGGAAGTTCTACAAGGAAGGCTATTCGGGAGTCAAGGTAATCCAACCAGGGTGAGGGACCGAGCCCAAGACGGAGGACATCATGATCAACGTTCTCAACAACTCCAAGGAGAAGGGCCTTAGCTCTAGTAGGCAAGAGCTTATAGGACACCTATGTGGACACCATTTCCAAGATCTTGAAGGCCACCACGCACAATCCTTCGAAAAGGCATGATGAGGAAGGAGTTACAATCAAGTTAAGCATGGAGGAAAGGGAAACCTCCAAGCGCCGAAGGATCCACTACTAAGACTTAGAGAGTCACATCAACAATCTTGAGGAGGATAGTTGCTTTGAGATCCTAAGAAATGATGAGTTATGCACTCTAGTCAAGAAGAAGGAAAAGAAGATCAAATAACAAGAGGAGGTGATCAAGTCCCAAGAAGAGAAGTTCCAAGCCCAAGAGAAGAGATTCCTGAATCAAGAGAAGAAGGTGAAAGAAGATTAGGCAACATAAGGAATTACTCAAGAACAACGAGGTGGAGTTTGAGACCCTTCGTTCCATTATTGAGAGGCTACGTGCTACAAAGAGGGACTTGCAAGAGAAGATCGGGCCTATAGTTTAGGAGTCAAACCTGATTGAGGAGCTGCAAGATGAGAAGAAGGACCTTCAAGAGAAGCTCAAAGCCACGACTAAGGAGTTGGAGATTTACAAGGCAACATTTCTGAAGGAAGGGCTCTCGTTTGAGGATGTGGAGGTGAAAGTCCTAGACGAGTACATTAGTTTGTTGTACCACCTTTATTTTATCTTTGAATATTATCCGCGACTTGTAATAAATATACCAAAACATGGTTGAGTTATTTGTTAAACATGGTGTGTTTTTCTTGTATGCTTTTCGTGTTTATTGTGTGTTGCATAAGTGTAGGATTTATTCCTTAGTCTTTCTATCTATCTCTTACCCTATTGCCCCAACCCCACAAATGCCGCCAAGACGTGCGAACAATGATCTCCCTACAGACATTGTACAGCTTATGAACACCCAGAACTAGCTGATCCAACTCCTAACTCAGAACATGCAGAACAACAACAACAACAACAACAACAAACACAACAATAACAACAAAAACATGCCTAAGCAGGATCACCTAACTTGGTTTTTGAGGTTGAACCCTCCTACCTTCTTGAGTAGCACTGAGCCAGTTGTGGTAGATGACTAGCTCCGCACAATCAACAAGAAGTTAGACATTTTTTAAGTAGATGGAGCTAACAGGGTGCGGTTTGCCACACACCAACTTGAAGGACCTGCTGTTGAATGGTGGGATAACTATTAGGTCACTCATCCTTATTGTTTTTGGAGCAGGGGGAAGGACCCAAAAGGGTCCAGAGCTGCCATTAAATATCGGTGGGTACAGGAATTACACACAAGACCATGAAAATTAAAGACGTTACAACCAAGCCTTGGTCAAATGCAAAAAGGACCCTAAATGAGAAATCAAAAATGCAATCTGGTCCTTCTCCACCGAGGAAGAAGACGAACACGCGCTCAGCGCCATGGCCGACCACACCATCGTCGGGGACGAAACCACTTGACGATGGAGAGTCGAAGAAAGCCACGTCCGGGGCGCAGAGGGGCCTCCAAGATGGCATGCCGGCCAGGAGGTTGCAGATGCTGCGACTCGCCTTGAGTCGCAGCGCGGAGTGGCTGCCATGGCCCAGAATAATAGCGGCGCAAGATCACCGCCGTTTGGGAGCTCCGCAAAGAAAAGCATCAACCCCACCGGAGAAGACGAAGCCAGAAATCCACCTTCCCCTCACCTCGACCACCTCCATGGTGACCTCGGAGGAGAAGGAAATTTGGACCTCGAGCCGAATTTTCGCCAGCACCACGAGCATCCCACCGCCACATCAGTGATAGCTGGCCATCATCAAACTCCACGCTGCTGTCACAAGATGGAGGAGACGACCGAAGAAGGTTGCAGCCGTTGGCGCTTAGATCTGGGACCTTATTTTGAGGGTGAGTGGTGGGCTTCAATAGTACCGCCTTCGGCTCCCTCCACGGGAGCTCCACTGCGCCAAGAAGATCGACCACACCAAGCTAGGCCTAGTCCGACAACACCAACCTGGAGCACCAAGGGCATGCCTTATTGAGAGGCATACAAGGGCCTCTCCAGATCGTCATCACCTCCGTTTGCCACCTACAGAGCTTAGCCAATCAGAAGAAGCACAAGCCCATCAACCTACCCTCAGACTCCATTGAGGCATACACCACTAGGGCAAGATAGAGAAAACCTACTCTACTACTATACAGGGGAGGAATCCTCACCCAGCTCGACACCGGCCATCGCCAGAGAAGAGTGGGGAGGGGCCTGACGACCCTAGATCTGGATGCAAACGAGGAGGGCAGGAGGGGTTTAGAGAGGAGAGCTCAACCTGTTGTGAGTGTTTTTCATGTAGCACTCATCCTGATATTGATGCTATTCCATGGAACCAGTTTGAAGGAGCTTTCTGCACTCATCATGTGGCTGCGGGTGTCATGTCATTGAAGAGACATGAGTAATGCGAGTTACGTCAACTACATTGCTCAGTTTCTGAGTATGGATATCTTTTTAACAAGTTGACATGATATGCACTTGATGATGTTTCCACGGATGCCAAGAGGTAGGCAGAGTTCATGATATGACTTAATGACGAGATATCCATCTAGCTTGTGGCTCTGAAGTTTGATAACTACCAGGAACTCCTGGATAGGGCAGTCATGGTTGAAGATAAACATAGACGTATAGAGAACCAGAAGAGGAAGTCCACATCACACAAGCAAAACTCTGTTCCATACTAGAAGCAACGCACTTCATCACCACTACCATATAACCACAATGGCCACAACCATAATGGTCATCATCATGGTGGTCATAACCACAATGCTCATAGGCACCGAAATGGGAATGGAAGTGGCAACAATGATAATCAAAAGGATCTAAGTCAGGTGACATGCTTCAAGTGTGGAAAGACTGCACTATTTCACTGATTGTCTTGAGAGGATGAGAACTAGCAAGGGCAATGGGCATAGCAATGACAATGGGAATGGGAAGAAACTGAATCTGTTCGTTAAGGCCACAATGAATCATGTCTCCGTGGAACATGCTCGTGATGCACCAGACACCGTGATTGGTAAGTTCAAGCTTAATTTCATCCCCGCAGTTGTTCCTTTTGATACTAGTGCATTGATGACCCACAAGTATAGGGGGTGTATCGCAGTATTTTCGATAAGTAAGAGTGTCGAACCCAACGAGGAGCTGAAGGTGCTGGCTAGTGGTATGGATCAGGAATTCTCTACAAATACTTAGCAAACATATTTTTATGGGTTTTTGATAAAGCAAGTAAACAAAGTACGATTAAATAAAAGACAGTAGGAATAAATGCAGCAAGTGGCCCAATCCTTTATGCAGCAAAGGACAAGTCGGTTGTATTACTTAAGATGACCAAACGTTCTCGAGGACACATGGGAAGATTGTCAAGTGCTTTCACTTCATATAGTTGATTAATCTTCTTTAGCTTGCTAAGTGTTGTGTGGGTGAACCTGTGCTAATGTACCGACCTTCCTAGGACTAATACATACTTGTGATTATACCCCTTGCAAACATCCGTAAGTACAAGAAAGTAATTAAGGTAGAAACCTAACCACAGCTTTAAACTCTAAGACCCTTACGTCCCTTGTGTAATGGTTTCCTAACGGGGGTTCAGGTTTCTGTCACTCCGGCAACCCCTACGATTAGTAGCCAAATACACAATGCATTCCCCTAGGCCCATATAGGTGAAGTGTCATGTAGTTGACGTTCACATGACACCACTAGAAGAAGTACACCACAACTTAAATATCAAACTATTGAATCTTTCTCAACACAACTCGACTACTAACAACATGACTTCTCCCATGTCCTCAAGAACAAAACGAACTACTCACAAGACATCATATGGATCATGATCAGAGATGGAATAATGATGTATAACAATCTGAACATAAACAATAATTCAATGGTTCACTCAATAGCATCAACTACAAAGGGTAATCAACACCGGGAAAGTTTCCCCTATGAACTATGCAAGATTCAACCCAATTGTTACAGCAATATGGAGATGGTGATGAGGGCGCTGATGGTGATGATGGTGGTGATGATGATCCCGATGAAGTCTGATGGTGGTGTTGATGGCGACGATCTCCCCTCTCCGGGAAGGAATTCCCCCGGCAGAAATCTGTCTGCTGGAGAGATCTTTCTCTCTCGGTGTTTTCCGCCTCGTAGAGGCGGCGGAATCTTTCTGTGGTTGCTCCCCAAGTCTTTGGGTTTCAGGAGGATAATATACGCCAGAGGGGAGTGCCAGGGGTGGACCAGGGCGGCCACACCACCTGGTGGCGCGACCTAGGCTGGCCCGCGCCAGGGGGTGGTGTGGGCCCCCTGTGGCCCATCTCCAGCCCCCCTTCTGGCTTCCTTCGTCTTCTGGAAAAATAGGATTTTCCGTATATTTTCCCGGATTTTCTGATCTTCGTGAATTTTGCCTCCAAACAGCACCTTTTCCATCAGAATCCTGACTACAGCGGTCCATGCTCCAAAAGTCGTCAATCATGCAAAAACAGATGAAATAACATAAGTATCACCTCTCAATACAAAATATATCAATGAATAACAGTGAATTATGACATAGAATAGTGATGCAAAATGGACGTATCAACTCCGCCAAGCTTAGACTTCGCTTGTCCCCAAGCGAAACTGAGCTCAATAAACATGGCCTCAGGTTTATGGAGTGAAGAGTCGATAAAAGAACACAGACAAGAAGCATCACATTCATCAATACATAGATCATAATAGAAGACAACTCACTATTATTTTACTTAACTTGCAATGAGTAAAGGAAACACAATAAAGATACATAAAGTGAATCATAATTGGTAATGCCAAACTTAGCTCTTGGTCGAAGAATAGTTGATAATTTGCTGGAGTTCACAAATAACTGGTTTTCAATGATAGCTTTCAAAGTAGTAAGCATCAAGGTAAGAGCAATGTGCAAAACAAGGAACATAAGAAACATGATTGAATAAATCATCATATGAATGAATGGAACACAACAACTCAAAATACTTGCTGATATAGAGAGGAATAGGTTTACTGACTCAACTACAAAGTAAAAGAAAGGCCCTCCGCAGAGGGAAGCAGGGATTGCAAGTTTCATAAAGAGCTCCCAAAAATTATGATACTTACTAGCTTTTAGCTCTCATTGCCCCTATCATAGGCATCTTTAGGTGATTAAGGTTAAAGTGATCAAATACGAGGATATGCATTGACAAGTTGTAAGTTGAGAATCTCATGTCCCTTGAATACGAGGGCCGCTCCTCATGCTACTCAAGTTTAGTCACCGGTAAGTTCTTGTCATCGTAAGCATATGTGTATCATAGAGAACCGCCAACAGGGTACCCCTTGCCCGATGATACGATAGAATCCCCATATCAAAATGACAAGGCAAGCAGATAACAAGCATCTCAGCAATCTTCTTATTTACCATGGGAATATGGTGCTTTTTTTCTCTCTTTCCTCTTTTCATAATCTTTTTTTTCTTTTCTCTTTTTCTCAATCTCTATCTCTTTTTTTATAAGAAGAATACTTCATAGATACTCGTTATGGTTACGCTACAGGTTTCCACCATGTCAGCATGGATTAGACCAGCGGCCTAGGCGTTTCTCTAACACACATGCATAACTCCATGGACTTACAAGCTCCCCTTTCATTTCACACCGACGACATACATAGACAAAAGAACATGATCTCAACTAGGTACAAAGTACAAGTGCAATGTTGAAAGCGTTCCCCATGACAACATGGTTCTGCTAATTCACAACTCACAAAGCGCAAGCATATACGCAACATAGATGAGCACAATGGTTCAAGTTTATTAAGTGCAAGAAAGTAAAGTGTGCCATCAAGTTCGTGAGAGCTTTAATCACTAATTTTCACATAACAAGTTTAATTTGGGAGGTAGATAAAACAAGAATTTACTTGGAATAGCAATAATGCTAATAGGTAGGTATGGTGGACACAAATGGCATGGGTTTTGGTTTAAAGGAGTGGATGCACGAGAAGAATTCCCTCTCAGTACAGGTTTTTGGCTAGCAAGGCTGGGTAGCAAGTATAAGAGTTGAAGGAAACAAACAAACATACAAGTGATAAAAAAAAACATGCAATCTTCCTTGGAAGCACGAAAGATCTTAACTAGAGAATACTAGACTTATGAGCAAATCAAGAAAGAAAGATGATGAAATTATTTTTCTTTAGAGTTCTTTTATCTTTTTCATTCAACTCTCAAAAATAGTGTTGCTACTGACTGAGCCAGGTTTGCCAAAACCAACTAAATTAACTCAATGATCCCAAAGTGATACCAATACTAACAACAAGATCAATCATATAACCACGAATTGAAAACTAATATAAGCTATGAAAAAGAGTGAATGATAGAACTTCTCATTAATATTCCATAACGGCAATTCACACCAAGGGATACATATCTAACGAGAGAGGGGACACTTCCATAATGCAAACCATACTACATAATAATTTCTCTATTCATGATATGACTCTACTAAAAAGGTAAAAAGATAGAAGATAGTGATGTGATACCGCGACACTCCCCCAAGCTTGGAACAAACCAAGGGGATGCCAAACCTGATGACGAATTACTCCTTCGGTGGTGGTATCCTCTCAATGAGCTCTCTAATAAGTTTTCCCAAGTCCTCAATCTCGAAGGTGAGATTACGAATCAGCTGTGAGTTCTACTCAATGCGGCTCATGATCATGTCGGTTTGAGAATTCCATCTCTTGCTATTCTTTCCCCACTCTTCCTCCTTGAAGTCTTCTTTTCCTGCATGGCTAGGACGAGGCAAATCCCAATTGGAGGGTAATTTCCCCTTGGGCATATTCTAGTATTGATGCTCATGGATAAGGGTATGGAAAGGATTCTTGGTGTGTGGAGGAAGTGGCCGTGGAGCCAAACTGTGACGAGGAGCTTTCCCCCCAGTCTGCATACGTGCAGTCCTTCTAACCCTAGCAGGTTTTGTCACCACTCCAATGCTTGCAATGGTAGTGCCGGCGTGCAGATGTTGGCCTTGCTCCTCTTCACCTTCACTCTTGATCTCCTTCTCCTTCCCGGGGTCTTGGAGGTCTTCCTCCATAGGCTCCTTCCCTTTATCCTTGGCAGACACCATTGTACTTCAAAGCTTTCAAAGATAGTTCCTGGCAGAAACAGATCGAAACAAAAACACGATATATGAACCTCAGGAGATCTGGGGGATTATATATTACGAAGTTTCATGACGAAAGGAAGGTACTGGGAGAAAACGAGTCGGAGGCGGAGTCCGGAGTGGACTCACCACATGGTGGCGTGGCTAGGGATGGGCCCGCGCCACAGGGTGGTGTGAGCCACCCTGGCTCCATTTCCCTCCCTTTTTCACTTCGTAACTTCCCTTATTGCCTAAAAACTGCAAAAGTATAGTTGGATAGTATTTTCGCGGAACTTTTCTTACCAGAACTGTTACCTATTTGGAAGCAGACTCTGCAGGTCTCTGAATTTGGTCCTCGATAAATCTTTCCAGAGTTATGACTTGAAAGGCATCAACATCTTCATTATAAGAATCTCCAGCAATATAGTGTTTGAGTCACTGCCCATTCACTACTTGTGAAGTATTGTCTTTTAAAGAAGAAATCTTTATTGCCCCTGAACGGTATACTTCTTCAATAATGAAAGGTACTTCCCATTTTTATAGTAGTTTTCCTGCAAAAAATCTGAGACGAGACCTATACAATAGAACCTTCTCACCAACATGAAATTCTCTCTTAAGTATTCGCTTGTCATGCCATCTTTTAACTTTTTCCTTAAAGAGCCTAGCATTTTCATAGGCTTCACTCCTCCATTCATCTAAAGAACTTAAGTCAAATAATATTTTCTTACCAGCGAGCTTACAATCTCTATTTAGTTCTTTAACTGCCCAATAGGCTTTATGTTCTAATTCTAAGGGTAGGTGACAAGCTTGCCCATAAACCATTTTATAAGGAGACATCCCCATAGGATTTTTGTAGGCAGTTCTATAAGCCCATAAAGCATCATTCAACTTTTTAGCCCAGTTTTTCTAGATCTATTAACAGTCTTCTGCAAGATGGATTTAATTTCTCTATTTGATAACTCTACTTGCCCGCTAGTTTGGGGGTGATAGGCTGAAGCAATTCTATGATTAACATCATATTTAGCAAGGGTCTTTCTAAAACCACCATGAATGAAGTGAGAATCCCCATCAGTCATGAGATACCTAGGCACTCCAAACCTAGAAAAGATAGCATCCTTAAGCATTTTTAGAGAAGTCTCCCCGTCAGCACTCTTTGTAGGAATGGCTTCTATCCACTTAGTAACATAATCAACGGCAACAAGAATATGAGTGTAACCTTTCGAGGGAGGGAAAGGACCCATAAAGTCAAACCCCCAGCAATCAAATGGTTCAATAACTAGAGAGTAGTTCATAGGCATTTCATTGCGTGTAGAAATATTACCAACACGCTGACATTCATCACAAGATAAAACAAATTTTCTTGCATCTTTAAAAAGGGTAGGTCAGTAGAAACCTGATTGTAGCACCTTTTGCGCAGTTCTATCTCCTGCATGATGTCCTCCATAAGCACTACCATGACATTTACGCAATATCTCCTTTTTTTCATATTCTAGAACACATCTTCACATAATACCACCCACTCCTTTATATAAGTGTGGGTCATCCCAAAAATAATGCCTCAAATCATAAAAGAACTTTCTTCTTTGCTGAGCTGTAAAAGTTGGAGGAAAATACTTGGAGACAATAAAGTTAGCATAATCAGCGTACCAAGGGCTCCCTCGCGAGCTTACCCCTATCACAGCCAACTGCTCATTTGGGAAACTATCATTAACAGGCATAGGGTCAAGAGAGATGTTTCCAAGCGAGACAAATTATCAGCTACAGGGTTTTCAACACCTTTCCTATCCACTATATGTAAATCAAAGTCTTGTAAAAGCAGCACCCATCTAATAAGCCTAGGCTTAGCGTCCTTCTTCATCATAAGGTATTTAATAGCAGCATGATCAGTATGAATGGTGACTTTTGAGTCTACAATATAGGGTCTAAACTTATCACAAGCAAAAACAATAGCTAGAAATTCTTTTTTAGTAGTAGCATAATTCCTTTTAGCAGCGTCTAAAGTCTTACTAGCATAATGAATAACGTTTAACTTTTTATCAATTCGTTGCCCAAGGACAGCACCTATAGCAAAATCACTAGCATCACATATTATTTCAAAGGGTAAACTCCAATCAGGTGGTTGAACAATAGGGGCTGTTGTTAAAGCCTTCTTAAGAGTTTCAAAAGCTTCCTTACAATCATCATCAAAAACGAAGGGTTCATCTTTTTGAAGAAGACTAGTAAGGGGTTTTGATATCCTAGAAAAGTCTTTAATAAACCTTCTATAGAAACCAGCATGACCAAGGATACTACGAATACCTTTGATGTCTCTTGGACATGGCATCTTCTCAATTGCCTCAACCTTAGCTCTATCAACTTCTATGCCTCTTTTAGAAACTTTATGCCCGAGGACAATCCCTTCATTAACCATGAAGTGGCATTTCTCCCAATTAAGAACAAGATTAGTTTCTTCACATCTCTGGAAAACTTTATCAAGGTTGTGCAGACAATTATCAAAAGAAGTTCCATAGACAGAGAAGTCATCCATGAACACTTCTACAATTTCCCCACAAAAACCATGAAAGATAGCATACATGCACCTTTGAAAAGTAGCAGGAGCATTACATAAACCAAAAGGCATACGTCTATAAGCATAAGTTCCGTAAGGAGAAGTAAAAGTAGTTTTTTCTTGATCTTGTTGTTTAACAACAATTTGAGAGAAACCAGAATAACCATCAAGAAAACAAAAATGGGTCTTTTTAGACAACCTTTCCAACATTTGATCAATAAAAGGAAGCGGGTAGTGATCTTTCTTAGTAACTTATTGACTTTTCTAAAATCAATGCACATCCTATAGCCTACTACTATTCTTTGAGGACTAAGCTCATCATTATCATTAGGAACAACGGTAATACCTCCTTTTTTTAGGAACACAATGAACAGGACTAACCCATTCACTATGAGCAATAGGGTAAATAATACCAGCATCAAGGAGTTTCAATACCTCATTCCTTACCACTTCCTTCATCCTAGGATTTAAACATCGTTGGTGCTCTACTACTGGCTTTGCATCTGGTTCTATGTTGATAAAATGCTGACATAGAGTAGGTGAAATTCCTTTTAAATCATCTAGAGTATAGCCCATAGCTCCTCGGTGTTTTCTCAAAACCTCCAATAGCCTTACTTCTTCCTTTCCTGAAAGTTTAGCGCTAATAATAACAGGATATATCTTTTTATTATCAATATAAGCATATTTAAGATCATCAGGGAGAAGTTTTAGATCGAAAACCAGATCCTTTTTAGGTGGCAATGTGGTACCCAAGTCTTCTACAGGAAAGTTATGCTTAAGCATCTTAGGCTGATCACGGAGAATCTTGTCAATCTCATTCCTTTCTTCCATGAAGATTTCACTCTCATGATCTTCCATAAATTGCTGCAAAGCATTGTTAGGAGCAAGAGAAATAGAAGCAAGTTGTTCAACTCTAAAATCCTCATTATGGGTTTCCTCTTCATAAGGTTCTTTAGCAAATTTTGAGAAATTAAACTCATAAGATTCCCCAGCAAACTTAGTCAAGATTTTCTCCCTTTTGCAATCTATAATAGCTCCACAAGTACTCAAGAAAGGTCTACCAAAAATAATAGGATAAGTTTTATTAGCAGGTGAACCGAGTACTAGAAAATCAGCAGGGTACTTAATCTTACCACAAAGAACTTCCACGTCTCGTATGATACCAATTGGAGAGATGATCTCTCTATTGGCAAGGTGAATAACCACATCAATCTCTTCCAATTCGTAGGGACTAATTTCATGCATAATTTCTCTGTAAAGCTCATAAGGAATAGCACTGGAACTTGCACCAATATCACATAAACCATAATAGCAATGATCACCAATTCTAACAGAAAGCACATGAACACTAGATTTTTTAATTCTATTAGGATGTGAAACAATATTAGAAGCATCCTCACAAAAGACTATGTGTCCATCTTCTATGATTTTAGTGACAAGGTCTTTCACAATTGCTACCACAGGTTCAACGTTTATTTGTTCATCAGGTTTTACAGTTCTCTTTTCACTTTTGGTGATTACATTAGTTATCATAGGATGATCCTTTACCTTTTCTGGTAAGGGAATCTTCTCGATATAAGGTTCAGGTAGGATGGGATCAATAATGCAATACTTAGCACTCCCAATAGGAACACAGTCAACAATATCTTTGTAAGGTGCATGGTATTTATTCCATCCCCTTTTTGGAATTTCAATATAAGAAGCAAAAGCTCTAAACCAATTTGTAATAACTTGCAAATCAAGACCATAAGCATTACTAATATTTTGAAAGTCATTAGTTCCCATAAAAGATTCAATGCATTCATAATCATAATTTATACCTGATTTCTACCTTTGTCATTCTCCCAAGCATCAGCATTGTCTTGAATACGGTCCAAAAGATCCCATTTAGCTTCTTCTTCCATACGAGTGAATGATCCAGCACAAGAAGCATCCAATAAATCTTTATCATGTAGAGGGAGTCTTGCATAAAAGTTATTGATAATAATATTGTTGGGGAGCTCATGAATGGGACATTTGAGCATTAGTAACTTCAATCTCCCCCAAGCTCGAGCTGTACTCTCTCCACCAAGAGGCCAAAAGTTGTATATTTGATTCCGATCTTTATGAATCTCAGTAGGAGGATAAAATTTTGAGTAAAAGAGAGGCACTATTTCCTCCCATTCCAGAGCTTGACCATTCTTCAGCAGCTTATATCATTCCTCAGCTCTTCCTTTCAGTGATAATGAGAATAACTTCTTCCTAACTTGATCTATAATAATACCTGCACACTTGAACAACCTGCATAATTTGTGTATAAAGAGCAAATGATCACCAGGATGGACAGTTCCATCCCCAACATAGTAGTTATCCATAACACGATCAATAATTCTTGTAGGTATTTAAAAACATCATTCTCAGCAGGTGGAGGCTTATCTACTACCTTAGCAGTGGTAGTAGCATTACCAAATAAGAAACTCAGTGAATTATCCATAACGAAAATAAAGCAACTAACAAAAGTAAACAATACTCACAATAGAAGTTTCCTTTACCAGTTCCACTCCAATAGCGCTTCACTCCCCGGCAACGGCGCCAGAAAATAGTCTTGATGACCCACAAGTATAGGGGGTGTGTCACAGTATTTTAGATAAGTAAGAGTGTCGAACCCAACGAGGAGCAGAAGGTGCTGGCTAGTGGTATGGATCAGGAATTCTCTGCAAATACTAAGCAAACAGATTTTTAGGGGTTTTTGATAAAGCAACTAAACAAAGTACGAGTAAATAAAAGACAGTAGGAATAAATGCAACAAGTGGCCCAATCCTTTATGCAGCAAAGGACAAGCCGGTTGTATTACTTAAGATGACCAAACGTTCTCGAGGACACATGGGAAGATTGTCAAGTGCTTTCGCTTCATATAGTTGATTAATCTTCTGTAGCTTGCTAAGTGTTGTGTGGGTGAACCTGTGCTAATGTACCAACCTTCCTAGGACTAATATAGGTGAAGTGTCATGTAGTCGACGTTCACATGACACCACTAGAAGAAGTACACCACAACTTAAATATCAAACTATTGAATCTTTCTCAACACAACTCCACTACTAACAACATGACTTCTCCCATGTCCTCAAGAACAAAACGAACTACTCACAAGACATCATATGGATCATGATCAGAGATGGAATAATGATGTATAACAATCTGAACATAAACAATAATTCAATGGTTCACTCAATAGCATCAACTACAAAGAGTAATCATCACCGGGAAAGTTTCCCCTATGAACTATGCAAGATTCAACCCAATTGTTACAACAATATGGAGATGGTGATGAGGGTGCTGATGGTGATGATGGTGGTGATGATGATGATCCCGATGAAGTCCAGCTTGATGGTGGTGGAGATGGCGACGATCTCCCCTCTCCGGGAAGGAATTCCCCCGGCAGAAATCTGTCTTCCGGAGAGATCTTTCTCTCTCGATGTTTTCCGCCCCGTAGAGGCGGCGGAATCTTTCTGTGGTTGCTCCCCGAGTCTTAGGGTTTCGGGAGGATAATATACGCCAGAGGGGAGTGCCAGGGGTGGACCAGGGCGGCCACACCACCTGGTGGCGCGACCTAGGCTAGCCTGCGCCAGGGGGTGGTGTGGGCCCCCTGTGGCCCATCTCCAGCCCTCCTTCTGGCTTCCTTCGTCTTCTGGAAAAATAGGATTTTCCGTATATTTTCCCGTATTTTCTGATCTTCGCGAATTTTGCCTCCAAACAACACCTTTTCCATCAGAATCCTGACTGCAGCGGTCCATGCTCCAAAAGTCATCAACCTTACAAAAACAGATGAAATAACATAAGTATCACCTCTCAATACGAAATATATCAATGAATAATAGTGAATTATGACATAGAATAGTGATGCAAAATGGACGTATCATGCATCACATTCATTCATATCAAGGGTATTTGTGGATAGAGGCAAGATACCTACGGAGACTATTAGTACTCATATTAGGGAAGGTCTCTTGGAGGAGAAATAGTTGCAAACTTAGGATGCCGTGGGTTAGAACTAAGGATTGGGACATACATTTTCCCACAAGTCTAGTTTTTTTGGAATCACAAGGCTTTGACATAATCTCTAGCATGAATTGGATGATTGAATATGAGGGTGTCATAGATTGCGCCAAAATATTTGTTGCACTCATAACTTCGGAAAAGAAAAGAATATGCTTTAAGTCAACCTTTGCACTTAAGGGAAATATGGTGAACTCTCTTAAGGGGTAGAGGATGTGCTAGTTGTGAAAGAGTATCCAGATGTCTTCCTAGAAGAATTACCAGGGATGCCTCTAGACTGTGACATCGAGTTTCTTATTGACTTGATGCCTGGTACTAGACCAATGGACAAAATACTGTACACTATGTACATCGATGAGTTGAAGGGACTTAAGAAGCATATTAGGGGATAGTTGGACAAGGGATTCATTCAGCGAAGTGCATCATCTTGGGGAGAACTTATCTTATTCATGGAGAAAAAAGATACAACCAAGAGGCTAGTTGTGGACTACCACTCGTTGAATGAAGTGACCATCAAGAATAAGTGCCCTCTACCCAATATCAACGACCTATTTAGACAATTAAAGGGAGCAAGTGTGTTCTCTAAAATTGATGTCTAATCAGGTTACTTTCATCTGAAGATTCAGGAACATGATATACCCAAGACTGCCTTCACCATAAGATATGGCTTGTATGAGTACACCGTTGTAACACCCTCAAATCGGCCCTATGCAAGTTTTAGCCCTTTCCGCCAAACCCGCATAGAAACGATTCAAGGATGCCCACCAGGCATTTTCGTGCGGGTGGAAAACAAAGTAATACCATTACACAACAGTCCTCGATCGGACCCACAGAACAGATATATATACAACAGCGACTCAACGAGTCAGGATTACAGATATACAATACAAAGATCCAAATCACCTTGCAAACGATAAAGCATCCGACTACGGGCAAGATGCAA
Organism: Avena eriantha; assembly: GCA_910589775.1. NCBI lineage: Eukaryota > Viridiplantae > Streptophyta > Magnoliopsida > Poales > Poaceae > Avena > Avena eriantha. The sequence continues at coordinate 351,286,975 of OU342741.1, forward strand.
ATGGGGCTAAGAGCCCTGAAGAATAACCAATGGCGTCCATAACCCTGCCCAGGCCAAGCCGAAAGGGTAACCCTGCTAACGACGTCGATCTCAAACCTGCTAAACAAAAGGGGTGCCGACAAGGGGCAAAGGAAAAAGAGGAGCGTCAGTACTGAGGCCAGTACATGGCGAGGCTAGAATTCAGCGGCTCTCGCCTACATAGGGATGGTGGATTGAAGCGGCAGCGCAGCATGCACTAAACAACCTATAGAGACTCGATTCAACTGTCGGCTATTAGAGAGGGATAAGAAAGACCTATTCGGTTCCAACCTGATACTAACACCAATCATACCCATCCTGGTATTTCCCCCTCGAGACCAAACGAGGAGGTCGGACCAAGGAACTCACACATTTGGCAATTTTACTCATTCCGTTATAGTTGCAGCACTTACTAATCAGATATAGATAGCATGAGTCATCCTGATAGCATAAGTAGTGGGCAGTTTTAATCATCATTCCGTTGTAGTTGGAACATTTACTAGTCAGATATAATTGTCCCGAGGAATCCCCAAAACTCAGCAATTGTTGGCACTTTTATTTCATTCCATTGGAGTTGCAATACTTACTAGGCAGGTATAGGATGACACAGATCACCACAGCTCCACCAGTTGTTGGCATATTTATTATCCATTCCATTGTAGTGAAGCTGATTACTAGTCACGTATTAAGTCAAGTTTATAACACTACTTTAGTTATGCTTGTCTATGATCGAGATACTGTGCTCCAAGTCATCCATAACCGTGGACACGGCTTTAAGAAAGTTTTACCTTGCAGGGGTGCACAAATAGCAACACACACACGATCAACCTCGAAAAAACCAACTCAAAACCCAACGAGGCCTTCACGACAAAGCAATCACAGGATTCATAAAATATTTCAGGGGGCCACCTCACTAATCTACCCGCGACGAAGTTGGCCGGCTCCGAGACGGACCCAGGGTTTGTGTGGACGGCTGTAAACGGCTGGGAACTCGAAAGTGTGACTGGGCTTGTCGATACAGCGAAAACGTGTCACGATCCTAAACAGTACAGGTGCTCCACGCACAATCTTAAATAAAGCAGTAAAGCATGGCATAAGTACAGGATAGTAATAAAGCCCCAAACTACTTTGTGGCCCCAAGAAATAGAAATGAATCAAGCTCTGGCTCAGGGGGGTCCATAAGGCCTCCCGGATGTGTATAGTGCGAATAGTCAAGGAACAGGTATCAAGTACTCGGGGTCCTACGAGACACAAGTGAGCGTGGAAGAACCAAATAACATTTATTACCCACCGATGCCTCTGCATTAGTTATATCTAGCATTTTAATAGTTGTATTTAAAGTCATGATCATCTCCACCATAAACATCTGCCAACATTCCAACAACTGTGGTACTTGACAACACGAGATCGCACCTGAGCAAGCAACTACGACTCGCAAGGCCAGCTATCTACCAAACAACAGGTATTTGGAGGTGTCCATGGCAATAAAGAGGCTGCACGGGATATAACTGGTGCACGGAAACTAAAGCAACGCGATACGGATAACAATAGATCAACAGGAGGAAATAAAGACTATAAATGCAAAATAGGTAGAAAGGGGGAGAGATGCTCGCCTGGGAAAACTCTGCCGAAGGTTCATCCAAAGAACTCGTCGATACTCGCATCCACTCAACGGCCTAATCAACGAAGAGGCAAAGCACTAGAGAAAACATCGGATGCACTATTTAATACTACGGCAGAAGATCGGGCATGATGCAGGTAAGATGCATGACATGGAAAAGGTGCGATACAATTAAGCAATATTAAGCGGAACTAGGGTCCCGACAATTAATTAGGTGGTTCAAGTTGTTTAGATACCCGCAATTTAAATGTTGTCTTAACAAGGCAAAACATGGCATCGGTTTGCTACACAAATTTAAATGGAGCCAATATAAGACTGGAATCGCCCGCATATGGTCTCCATATTTAATTATGAGGTGAATCATCGAAATAGCCCCGGACACCCACAAGATATGCACATGAATGATTTTAAGTAACAAGATATATGACATTTTATAGAAAATAGCGTTAGTGACAGGGCCTCACAGTTCGGATCAGAGAAGTAATAGACGTCCGGATCAGAGAAGTGAATAGACGAAGTTGAAGTAGCGGAAGTAACTCAAGGGACGGACAATGGGAGGAAGAATTCCGAGTCCAAAATTCTTGCAGGGATTTTATCGAACACTTGATAGGCATGACGGTGGAGAAACCAGATGGCACCAGGCTCCTACACACCGGAGAACAAACAGTTGGTTAGATCTTCCTATGACTAAGAAAATATACATGATACCGGCCTGGCTAACTAGCACGGCATGGGACACAAGGCAGAGTACATACCACCTGCGGCCGATAGCGGATGCACAAAGATATGCTAGAACAGGGCCGGTGGCAAGCGCGCGCACTGCCGCTGCGTCAACTTCGTGGGCAGTCTGGTGGGCTCTTGCGCGAAGAGAGGAGCGAGGACAAGACCCAGCTGCATATCTAGGGGCCTGACGCGGGGATGGGATCCTGCGGGAGAGCCAGCGTGTCCCCTGGGCATGCGAGGGGACAAGGCGGCAGCCCGGTGATGCATGAGTATCTGGTCTAATGAGGAGTTGGGGATTGGTGTTGCTGCAGTCGACGAGAGCGTTGGCAATTTGGTGGTGGCCTGCTGCTGTTTGGTGCACGTCCAAGGAATAAGAGGAGCAGGCGGTGGCGTGTGGCTCAGGGGAATGGGGTGGTGCCTGTGGAGTTGGTGTTGGTCGAGATGGATTGAGGACATGGAGTGGATCACTTTGCTAGCTCAAGAAATAAGACAAGGAGAACACCGATGGGATCTGGAGCCCATATTCCCAAAGGATTAACTCCTGCCTAACATCTCGCATGTGGACCAAGGGATAGAGGCATCGGAGAAAGATTTCGAGAGGAAAAGGATACGAGAACTGAGGGGATTTTTAGATACACATCTAGAAAAAAACTGGGGGTTAGGGTTTGGGAAGAAGGGGATTGGAGTATTTATATAGTCCGAAGTAGATTAGATGGGACTAGTTTTAGACCAAATTTTTAGACGGGATTTTTGCCTAATTTTAGTAAAATAAGAAAACCGTTTGTAGTCTTATAATAAACCAAAAACTATTATTAGTTTTGTTATAATGTGAGAAAAAGAATGCGACGCCATATATATTACCCGTACGTGTATTTAAGAAAACAAATGAAATACGATTTTTAATATAAATAAATTTTTTCTTAAAAATATGCATGAAGATGGCAAGGGGAAAATGTAGTATAAAAGCATGGAGCATGGGAGCATGTGCATGGCACACGTAGGATAGATTTAGAAGAAGAAAGAATTAGGCTCGAGGGAAAATGGCAAAAGACCAAAGCAAGAGGTGGGATGGTGCAAGAAGATATCAAATCGAATTAGAATCAAAGGTAGAATAATTATAGGATGTCTGAAGATACAAGAATTAGAGAATCAACCACAAAGAGTAAGAGGATCAACACAAGAAGATAAGTAGAATAGAGATGAATATGATCCCAAGAAGATAAATAGATGAGCAAGATTAAATAGAATCCACATATTTTAAATGGACAAGATTTAGAAAACCTCATGGCAAGAACAAAGGAATCCATTTGATACGTGTGGTGGAATTATAATATGACCATTTGATCCACAAGAGACCACAAGATATAGATAGAGTAGAATAAGGAGATGATGCCCCAACTCAATTTGGGCATTTTGTAATATATTGAATTTGCAAGACTCCAAAACCAAAAAAAGCATTATGGTTCCAACTAGAATGGATTAGAGGGAGGCCAAAATAGAGAGAGGCAAATACAAATTAGCAAGAACCAAATACAAGTGAGACAATTTAAATACAATAATTTAATTATATGTTCCATGCAAGGTGGCATGATGACATGAGCATGCGGTCATGATGATGCACAAAATAAAAACAACACGTGATTTTCTAGTAGTGGTTTTACCGGGGTGCTACAATTCGACACCACTAACAAGGGATCTGGCCCTCGAGATCCGCCTCATGGTACCAAGAAAAGGTCGGCAATCTGAATCTTCTCGCTTTGTGTAGACCCTCGCGACACCACTAACAAGATTGTTGCTCCAACTTGAAATCGGTGACACTACCAACAAGAGGTCGTTGTCCATGATCGTCAAGAGGACACTCCGGTAACAAAGGATGAAGGTAGAGGTATCAACAAATAAAGCCACCTCTAGCTTCGATAGAAGGAGAGAAATGACGCATTCTCATCCACTTCAAGGTACAAGAGCAAATAGAATGAGTAGTCGGCATGGGGGCCAATCCATCACGCACCCAAACTATTACTCCGCACCATCAGTAGAAAAGCGTGCAACCATTCTCGGAATCAGACTGAAGATCTCGACAATCGAGGTTTGGAAACAAAGGAGTGATGCAGACTCTGCATCGGATCTGGCGTAGATGATGTCGTCGCGTCAAAAAACACCGGAAGGCACAACCAAGGAATGGAGTGAAGTCCAATGGATGAAGGATTCCTCAAATAGCATGAAGACCGGATGTAGAAGCACCGTTACCAAAGGAGGAAGCGAAACCCTGAAGGTGCGACGGAAACCCAACCACGAGAATTCCTGGAGTCGAAGAAAAGATAAGAGAGCAGATTCAAAACACGCATAGGTAAGAGATGAATAGCTGAGGGTAAGGAGTAAAAATTGACCTAATCAGATCTATCCAACCGATTTTCCAAAATAGTTTTGACACTCTACTTCGGCCGTTAGCTAGGTTATCCTATAGACTGGACTTGTGGGGTATCGCAACTGCTGAGCTCTAATACCACTCTGTAACACCCTCAAATCGGCCCTATGCAAGTTTTAGCCCTTTCCGCCAAACCCGCATAGAAACGATTCAAGGACGCCCACCAGGCACTTTCGTGCGGGTGGAAAACAAAGTAATACCATTACACAACAGTCCTCGATGGGACCCACAGAACAGATATATATACAACAGTGACTCAACGAGTCAGGATTACAGATATACAATACAAAGATCCAAATCACCTTGCAAACGATAAAACGTCCGACTACGGGCAAGATGCAAATGGGGCTAAGAGCCCTGAAGAATAACCAATGGCATCCATAACCCTGCCCAGGCCAAACCGAAAGGGTAACCCTGCTAACAACGTCGATCTCAAACCTGCTAAACAAAAGGGGTGCCGACAAGGGGCAAAGGAAAAATAGGAGCGCCAGTACTAAGGCCAGTACATGGTGAGGCTAGAATTTGGCGGCTCTCGCCTACATAGGTATGGTGGACTGAAGCGGCAGCGTAGCATACACTAAACAACCTATAGAGACTCGATTCAACTGTCGGCTATTAGAGAGGGATAATAAAGACCTATTCGGTTCCAACCTGATACTAACACCAATCATACCCATCCTGGTATTTCTCCCTCGAGACCAAACGAGGAGGTCGGACCAAGGAACTCACACAGTTGGCAATTTTACTCATTTCATTATAGTTGTAGCACTTACTAATCAGATATAGATAGCATGAGTCATCCTGATAGCATAAGTAGTGGGCAGTTTTAATCATCATTCCGTTGTAGTTGGAACATTTACTAGTCAGATATAATTGTCCTGAAGAATCCCCAAAACCCAGCAATTGTTGGCACTTTTATTTCATTCCATTGGAGTTGCAATACTTACTAGGCAGGCATAGGATGACACAGATCACCACATCTCCACCAGTAGTTGGCATTTTTATTATCCATTCCATTGTAGTGAAGCTGATTACTAGTCACGTATTAAGTCAAGTTTATAACACTACTTTAGTTATGCTTGTCTACGATCGAGATACTGTGCTCCAAGTCGTCCATAACCACGGACACGGCTTTCACAAAGTTTTACCCTGCAGGGGTGCACAAATAGCAACACACACGATCAACCTCGGAAAAACCAACTCAAAACCCAACGAGGCTTTCACGACAAAGCAATCACAGGATTCATAAAATATTTCAGGGGGCCACCCAATTAAGCTACCCGCGACGAAGTTGGACGGCTCGGAGATGGACCCAGGGTTTGTGTGGACGGCTGTAAACGGCTGGGAACCCGAAAGTGTGACTGGGCTTGTCGATACAGCGAAAACGTGTCACGATCCTAAACAGTACAGGTGCTCCACGCACAATCTTAAATAAAGCAGTAAAGCATGGCATAAGTACAGGATAGTAATAAAGCCCCAAACTATTTTGTGGCCCCAAGAAATAGAAATGAATCAAGCTCTGGCTCAGGGGGGTCCATAAGGCATCGCGGATGTGGATAGTGCGAATAGTCAATGAACAGGGATCAAGTACTCGGGATTCTACGGGACACAAGTGAGCGTGGAAGAACCAAATAACATCTATTGCCCACCGATGCCTCTGCATTAGTTATATCTAGCATTTTAATAGTTGTATTTAAAGTCATGATCATCTCCACCATAAACATCTGCCAGCATTCCAACAACTGTGGTACTTGACAACACGAGATCGCACCTGAGCAAGCAACTACGACTCGCACGGCCAGCTATCTACCAAACAACAGGTATTTGGAGGTGTCCATGGCAATATAGAGGCTGCACGGGATATAACTGGTGCACGGAAACTAAAGCAACACGACACGGATAGCAATAGATCAACAGGAGGAAATAAAGACTATAAATGCAAAATAGGTAGAAAGTGGGAGAGATGCTCTCTTGGGAAAACTCTGCTGAAGGTTCATCCAAAGAACTCGTCGATACTCGCATCCACTCAACGGCCTAATCCGCGAAGAGGCAAAGCACTAGAGAAAACATCGGATGCACTATTTAATACTACGGCAGAAGATCGGGCATGATGCAGGTATGATGCATGACATCGAAAAGGTGCGATGCAATTAAGCAATATTAAGCGGAACTGGGGTCCTGACAATTAATTAGGTGGTTCAAGTTGTTTAGATATCCGCAATTTAAATGTTGTCTTAACAAGGCAAAACATGGCATCGGTTTGCTACACAAATTTAAATGGAGCCAATATAAGACTGGAATCACCCGCATATGGTCTCCATATTTAATTATGAGGTGAATCATCGAAATAGCCCCGAACACCCACAAGCTATGCACATGAATGATTTGAAGTAACAAGATATATGGCATTTTATAGAAAATAGTGTTTAGTGACATGGCCTCACAGTTCGGATCAGAGAATTGAATAGACGTCCGGATCGAAGAAGTGAATAGACGGAGTTGAAGTAGCGGAAGTAACTCAAGGGACGGACAATGGGAGGAAGAATTCCGAGTCCAAAATTCTTGCAGGGATTTTATCGAACACTTGATAGGCATGGCAGTGGAGAAACCAGATGGCACCAGGCTGCTACACACCGGAGAACAAACAGTTGGTTAGATATTCCTGTGACTAAGAAAATATACATGATACCGGCCTGGCTAACTAGCACGGCATGGGACACAAGGCAGAGTACATACCACCTGCGGGCGACAGCAGATGCACAAAGATATGCTAGAACAGGGCCGGTGGCAAGCGCGCGCCCTGCCGCTGCATCAACTTCGTCGGCAGTCTGGTGGGCTCTTGCGCGAAGAGAGGAGCGAGGACAAGACCCAGCTGCAGATCTAGGGGCATGACGCGGGGATGGGGTCCTGCGGGAGAGCCAGCGTGTCCCCTGGGCATGCGAGGGGACAAGGCGGCAGCCCGGTGATGCATGAGTATTTGGTCTAATGAGGAGTTGGGGATTGGTGTTGCTGTAGTCGATGAGAGCGTTGGCGATTTGGTGGTGGCCTGCTACTGTTTGGTGCACGTCCAAGGAATAAGAGGAGCAGGCGGTGGCGTGTGGCTCAGGGGAATGTGGTGGTGCCTATGGAGTTGGTGTTGGTCGGGATGGATTGAGGGCATGGAGTGGATCACTTTGCTAGCTCAAGAAATAATACAAGGAGAACACCGATGGGATCTGGAGCCCATATTCCGAAAGGATTAACTACTGCCTAACGTCTCGCATGTGGACCAAGGGATAGAAGCATCGGTGAAAGATTTCGAGAGGAAAAGGATACGAGAACTGAGGGGATTTTTAGATACATATCTAGAAAAAAATTGAGGGTTAGGGTTTGGAAAGAAGAAGGGGATTGGAGTATTTATATAGTTTTAGACCAAACTTTTAGACGAGCTTTTTTCCTAATTTTTGTAAAATAAGCAAACCATTTGTAGTCTTATAATAAACCAAAAACTATTATTAGTTTTGTTATAACGTGAGAAAAATAAGGCGACGCCATATATATTACCCGTACGTGTATTTAAGCAAACAAATGAAATACGATTTTTAATATAAATATATTTTTTCTTCAAAATATGCATGAAGATGGCAAGGGGAAAATGTAGTATAAAAGCATGGAGCATGGGAGCATGTGCATAGCACACGTAGGATAGATTTAGAAGAAGAAAGAATTAGGCTTGAGGGGAAATGGCAAAAGACCAAAGCAAGAGGTGGAATGGTGCAAGAAGATATCAAATCGAATTAGAATAAAAGGTAGAATAATTATAGGATGTCTGAAGATACAAGAATTAGAGAATCAACCACAAAGAATAAGAGGATCAACACAAGAAGATAAGTAGAATAGAGATGAATATGATCCCAAGAAGATAGATAGATGAGCAAGATTAAATAGAATCCACATATTGTAAATGGACCAGATTTAGAAAACCTCATGGCAAGAACAAAGGAATCCATTTGATACGTGTGGTGGAATTATAATATGACCATTTGATCCACAAGGGACCACAAGATATAGATAGAGTAGAATAAGGAGATGATGCCCCAACTCAATTTGGGCATTTTGTAATATATTGAATTTGCAAGACTCCAAAACCAAAAAAAAGCATTATGGTTCCAACTAGAATGGATTAGAGGGAGGACAAAATAGAGAGAGGCAAATACAAATTAGCAAGAACCAAATACAAGTGAGACAATTTAAATACAATAATTTAATTATATGTTCCATGCAAGGTGGCATGATGACATGAGCATACGATCATGATGATGCACAAAATAAAATCAACACGTGATTTTCTAGTAGTGGTTTTACCGGGGTGCTACAACCGTGATGTCTTTTGGTATTTCCAATGCCCTAGCATACTTCATGACTATGATGAACAAGTTGTTCATGGAGTACTTGGATAAGTTTATAGTAGTGTTTATTGATGATATACTTATATACTCCAAGGATGAGAAGGAACATGAGAGGCATCCGTGCCTAATTCTGGAGATGCTAAGAGAACACAAGTTATATGAAAAATTCAGCAAGTGCGAGTTCTTGTTAAATGAAGTGGGATTTCTTGGAAATATAGGAGTCAGCGAAAGATGTTTCTATGGACCTAAGTAAAGTAGCTTCCGTGACAGAATGAGAGTCTCCTAAGAATGTGGGTCATATCAGGAGTTTCCTAGGTCTTGTAGGATACTATCGGAGGTTCATTGAGAACTTTTCTAAAATAGCCAAACCTATGACATGATTGTTGAAGAAGGAAAATAAGTTCTATTGGACCGATCATGTGAAGCAAGTTTTCAAGAGCTGAAGCAATGTCTAGTAACCGTACTAGTTCTATGTCTGCCGGATATCCAGAAGGATTTCCAAGTCTATTGTGATTCTTCTTGTCAAGGACTTGGTAGTGTGCTGATGCAATATGGAAAGGTAGTATCATATGCCTCTTGCTAGCTTAAGAATCATGAGAATAACTATCCTACGCATGAATTGGAGCTAGAGTTAGTTGTACATGCATTCAAGGTATGGGTACATTAGCTAATGGGCAAGAATTGTGATGTATTCACGAATCACAAGAATCTGAAATACATATTCAACCAAAAGGAGTTGAATATGAGGCAAAGGATATGGCTGGGACTTATCAAGGACTATGACCTAGATCTACAATACCACCCTAGGAAGGCCAATGTAGTAGTTGATGCCTTAAGACGTAAGGTATATGTAAACGGACTTACCGCGAGAGAACTGCCAATGGACTTATGTGAGAAATTTAAAGATCTTAGGTTCGAAATAGTTCTAGAAGGGTACTTAGCATCTATAGAGATAGTACCTACGCTTCTGGATAGAATTAGAGAAGCCCAGAAGGAAGACAAAGAGTTGGAAGAAATAAGAGCTAATATGAGCAAGGGTAAAGCAAAAGGCTTTCATGTGGATCAACAATGAACAATGTGGTATGAGAAGCGCTTGTGCGTACCTAGTGATCCTGATATCAGGAAGTTAATTCTTCAGGAAGCTCACGACTCGCCATACTCAATACATCCCTCTAAAAAATGTACATGGATGTGAAGGATAGATTCTGGTGGAATAATTTGAAGAGAGGAATTGTTGAGTATATTTCCTTATGTGATGTGTGCAATAGAGACAAAGGCAGAACATTAGAAACCAGCATGACTACTACAACCATTGGTTGTACCCGACTAGAAATGGAAGAAGGTAGGAATGGACTTTATCATGAGATTACCCTGAACTCGTGCTGGATATGATTCTATTTGGGTAGTAGTCGATTGCTTCACCAAAGTGTCTCACTTCATCGCCGTAAAGTCCACCTATAAGAGCGCTAAACTCAGCAAGATTTGTATGTCAAAGATTGTGAGTTTGCATGGTGTTCCTAAGGGAATTGTTTCTGATAGAGGTACCCAGTACACTTCAAAATTTTGGCGCCAGTTACAAGAATCTCTAGGAACCCGACTGGAGTTCAGTACTGTTTTTAACCCGCAAATAGATGGTTAGATAGAAAGAGTTAATTAGATCCTAGAATATATGTTGAGAGCTTATGCACTAGACTATGGGTCTAGTTGGGATGACAACTTGCCATATGTGGAGTTCTGATACAACAATAGTTAAGAAACTAGTATCAAGATGGCTCCATTTGAAGTACTGTAGGGCAGGAAGTGTAGAACTCCGTTGCTATGGAGTGGAGTTAGAGAGTACAGTTTGTTTGAACCTAAGTTGATCAAGGATGCCTAAGAAAAGGTAAAACAGATATGAGATAGGCTGGAATTACCAGAAGTACTGACCATCCATGATGTGTTCCATGTGTCACAACTGAAGAAGTGTCACCCAGAGATGGCCAAAACACTGCTGAGGGATACATGTCCGCTAGAAGAGGTCCAGTTGGAAACCGATCTCACTTATGAGGAAAATCCCATCAAAATTCTGGAAACAACTGAGAGGATTACTCGTACTAAGACCACCAGGTTTTTTAAAGTTTAGTGGAACCACCATTCCGAGGAAGAACACACGTGGGAACATGGAGATGATTTGAATACGGAAGACCCACACCTATTTACTAACAAACATGAATCTCGTGACGAGATTCTTTTAAGAGGGATAGTTTTGTAACATCCCAAAATTTCCAATTCCATATGTTACTAGAATCATATCATAGAGGGCACTGCATCATGGCATAATACACAAAATGTCATGTCAAAAACCTTTTCACAAAACCCTATTTTGTTTTTCCTAAAAAGGTCCTATAAGAGATAAAAGGGGTTTTGGAAACCTAAAATTTCAAAACTATTTAAAAGGTTGCAAAAATGCGCCTAAGATGATCTACTGATTTTTCCAAAAAACTTAAAGACCAAAATCATTGGATTTGGATTTAAAATGGGAAAGTTATATGTAAAATGGTAAAATAGAAATTAATAAAAGAAAAAAGAAACTTAACCTAAACAGGCCATCCGGAGCCAGCCCGCTCATACCTACCGTTCGTGCCTAGAGAGCTAATGATGTGCCCCGACCCGACACAAGTGAGTTGGCCTAGAACTTCCGCGTGTAGCCGCTAGCTCACCCTGTTCCTGCTGACATCCCGGGCCCGCATCTCATCCCCTTCCCCTCGTCGAGTCTAGGATGAACACGAAGTTCACTGGATACCAAATGAATTCTGCAAAAATTTCCCATCTTCGAGTCGATTTGTGCCCCTTATCCACGAATAAGCCTCATATATACTGCCCCCTTGACCCCCACTTCTGTTTTCAAAGTGTCTGAACCCTGGCAAGCAAATCGAGACTGATTTCTCATCTCGCCAGAGTTGCACCAGTGTTGGAGCTTAGGAAGGTTGAGCTTTCGTTGTTTCCGAGAACCCCTTTACCCCTATTGCTATTCCTTGCTTTCACAGTTAACCACTGCACCACCTCATCTGCTTTTTCCCTTGAGAAGAGCCCTCTGCCGCCCGCGATTGATTATTGGAGCCCCGTCAGAGACTTAGAGGATCAACTCAGGACCATCAACATTCCAGGAAGAGGGAGGAGCCGTTAAGGAGATGATCTTGTCCATGAGGAGAAGGCGAACACCATTGTTAACTTTCTCGAGCTGGAGGAACACCGGAGCACCATCGATGCCAACCATCTGTAGCTGCACGCCGCTGTCCACCATCATCGTCGAGCATCCTCTTCCATGAGGTAAGAAGCTTTCTCTCCCAGCCATTCGATATCGATCCTACGATGTATATCAGATTAGCCGATGAATCGGTATTACCCAGTAAATGCTCGACATGTCAGCAAAGCAGAGTCGTGCTGAGTCGAGATGACCCAGGAGATGCAGCTGGATTCAAGTCTGAGCCGAGGAGGAGCCACCGCGTCGCCACCGCTAAATCAAGATCCAACGTACGGGAAGAATCGCGATAGTTTTGAAATCTAAAACAATACTAAATCTTGCAAAATTCATAGAAAAATAACCGTTAGTCTATTTTAGTTGATTTTGGTTGCATTGGCTTCATATTTAAGATCTATACAACTTGGAGTTGGAATATAGTGATTATCTTTTATATATATGTATTGTGATAGATTGGAATTATAGACCCCTTTATGAGCGTATTTGGTATAACAATAATAATTGAAATATGTTGGAAATCGATCCCAATGACATCCTTAACACATTATAACTCCTGTATATTTTTATTGGTCGAATTAAAATTAACCTGGGCATTCTACCATGTTGCATGCATGCATAAATACCACTATAGCATTGTTTGTGTTCAATTTTGTGATTAGATCTATTTTGTATTTTGTTAGATTGCTCGGAGTGCGCCAATAAATACTGTTGCTTAGAGTGATGTTTGGATCAAGGCAAGTTACACCTTTGTTCACATTTTTGTCCTAGTTTTGTTACTATGCATGTTTTGATATTCAAAATAGTAGTATGCATGTGTAGGATGTTTTAGTAGAAGTACTTAGAAATATTTTACAAGTGCGATGATGTTTTTGTTGGAAATATGCCCTACAGGCAAATGATAATATAGATTATTTACATATTTCATTAAGTTTATAATAGGTTTTATATCATGCTATTACTATATTGATAGGACATCAATACATGACTGATATGTAAACCACCAGAGTCCCTAGTGATCATCTAGACACTAGTTCATTGGTCAATTGATGATCAACGTTTCCCGATCAAGGATATTTATGTCAATTGACAATGGGGTTGTTTCATTAGGTGAATGGAATGATGGACATATCCAACACAAGAATTATAACACGATCAAGTCATGAAGTTCAATGTTACAATGACTGGGAAACATAGTAACCAATTCCTTAGACTATGAGACCATATTTAATCACTATCACCCGAGAGTGCCTTGTTTACATGAAATGTCACTCGGTAAAATGGTGATCATAAAGTTGTATTCAGGTATTCAGAGGGGCAAGTAGAGGAGTGTGTGCCAAGAGAAGTATTTGTTCTACCGCGTGACGGAGAGATACTCTAGGCCCACTCGGAGACATGACATTCATAAAGTTGCAGCACGTGACTAGGTCACGGGAATGGCATAGCTCAGAATGATTTAATTTGTACTTGTTGGTAACGAGATTGAACTCAACATGGTAATATCGTTGATCAAGTCTCAGACAAGTAAAGATCAAAGTAACCAAGGGAAGAGGACTCCATGTTTAACGGTTCAATGACAAAGATTCTCATGGAATGCATAGGGGTCATTATGGGCATCCAGGTCCCACTGATGAACATTGGTCTGAGAGGGGTTTCATTGGAATGCATAGGGGGTCATTATGGGCTCCTGTCGTGGTATTGTCAACGAGTACGCCATGGAGGGGGTCCTCACAGAATATGTTTAGAGACGTGGGGGAAGGTGGTGAGTTGGCGGGTACGAGGTAACACAGCTTACCCAGGTTCAAGTCCCACAATGGTGTTGGAACTCTACTCCCGCTATAAATCACTATAATGGCAATACACCGAGTTACATGGATTGGTTCGCTGTGCAAGGTGTTGTACATTGTGTACCGTAAATTCGTGCCCTAAAGGCTCCCATAGGTCCGGCTTATAAAGGCACCAGAGCCTAGGGTTATAGGGAAAGGACCTTGTCGGACAAGGTAAAGAGTCCTACACTAATACTAACTAGTCTTCGTGTCTTGTACTCCAAGGCTTCGAGTATGTCGGTGACCCCCACGTAGCCTTCATACATCTAGCATGGGCCTCCCTTCTGGATCCATCTAACTGGGACGCCCAGCAGGCCATAGGCCATGCTACCAACTGTGGGCCACTCGGGTTAGCCGGATTAGAGACATGCAATGGTGATACCCATTTAGCATATCCCCAACAGTAGCCCCCGGAGGACTTTGAGATATTGCGCCGTCTTGCTCGTTGGTCTTGAATGCTCCGTCTAAATGATGCAGACAATTCGCAAGAAATATCTCGAAGGTCTGCCAAAGTATCTTACAATTCCTCTGCGTCTTCGTAATGTAGCCGGAGATTCTTCAAGTCTTGTCTTCTAGAGTCTGATAGTTTCCGCCTTCCATGGAATCTTTGGATGTGAATCTTCCACTACAATGGTCAGAAGGATGACATAGGCTACATCCTACGCTACCTCAAAACTCACATATAGTAGGGAATTAATCATTAGCTATATTTGTGCTCGCAAAATCTGAAACGTTAAGCGGCAAAATGGAGGACGTGGCGAAATTACCGCACACGTTTATCACCATGTTAGCAACGCTGCATCCGTTGGATATTTTTGCACGAATCTTGACACTTGAGTCTATAAATATTTACTGCGGTTTAGGCATTTACCTTTACCTGCATTCTTCCCTGCATCGTGTTCTTCCTCTTGCCACGCGACCGTTCGAGCTCTCTCAGCAAAAAACCCTAGCCAGATTACTTCCTCCCCCCAAATCTCCATCCATCCATCCATACAATGGCCTCTAGCAGCAGCGTTCCATCAACAGAGGTGACTCCCGAGGCCTCGACTGGGCCAACACAGAGTGTTTCCGTCCTGCCGGAAGGGGTGGTAGTTCCAATTTCCGTCGTGGTGGAATCCACTGGCGGTGACCAAAAGCAAGTGGCGCTAGATGCTGTGGAAGAAGATGCTGACTCCCACAAAGGATCGTGGAGGGGTTCAGACCTCTCCGCCGAGCAGCTCCAAGAACTCATCACCGAAGGCTATCTTCCTGCGATGGAGGGCCTGGCCTGGTGGCCGGCCCCGGCCGGTGAGGTGGTCCCTTCTCCCCAAGCCAGATAAAAGGTCTACCTCAAGTCTCAGTGCATGGCATAAGCCTTCCAGTCTCCGACTTCTTCCTCGAGATCCTTCGACACTTCCAGGTACTTCCCCACAACCTCTCTCCCAACAACATCCTCATACTCAACAATTTCATAGCTTTGTGCGAAGGATACCTAGGAATCAAGCCTAGGTTATATCTGTTTGTATATTTCTTCACCATCAAGAGAGAGTTTGTAGAATCCAAGGATGAGCTGCGGATTTGCAGAACAATCATTTTTAAGATCCGTCCTCACTGGCGATTCCCCGACATCATCGGCAATTAGTCCTGCAAGAACTGGCAGCGAACATATTTCTATGGCCCAGATATCCCTCTGGCCAGCCAGCAAGACTCATATCCCAACTTTGTTGATGGAGCAGCCGCCGAGGCCCCCACCTGGAGATCCCAAGGCCCCTCCCGTACGACGGTGATGCCTCTCGCAGTGTAAGGATGATCGAGTGGCTTGTATACGGGTTACTGACCATCTTGGACCTAGCCATGTGCTGGTTCACGAGGCAGATCCAACCTCTGTAACACCGCGTCGAGCTGATGTGCACGTACTCCAAGAGTAGGAAAGATCAGATGTGAATCTCGTAGGACAACTTCTCCAATGACTCCATCAAGTTTTGGTTTAAGGACATCGTCAAGGTGAAGGAGAAGAAATGTGGCTTCAATATCACCTTTGACATGTTCGAAGGCGGCAAGTGCCCAGAGGTAACTATGCATCCTTTGTTACTCGTTATGTATTTATACTCTAAGGTCTTCCGTCTTGAATGCATTACTCACTTTGACTCGATGTTGGATCTATCAGCTGTTGACCTTGGCGGTAGATCAAATGGCCTCTCAGGTCTAGGATCCAAGGCTAAAAGATATCCACGTTGTGTCTGATGATGATGCTTCCAAGGATCAGCCAGCTCCGGCATCGCGAAAGCAGAAGAGCTCCACCTCTGATGCTGCTGCCAAGGGCAAGAATAAGATAACATAGAGTGGAGTCTCCAAGAAATCCACCACCTCCTTAGATGCGGAGAAGAAGAAAAAGTCCACCAGCATCCCCTTAACTAAGTCGTCTACTAGAGTGTAAGTATATACATTCTCCGGCTTTAATTTTCGTTGCACCTATTCAATTCATGTACTTATACCGTGCACATTTTAGGAAGAAGTTTGGTGTAGGTCTGAGGCGAACCTCCAAAGATGTTGGGGGTTCCAAAAATATCCGCGACATGCTGACCAAGGATATGGCGGCCAAGTCCTCTGCTGCCTTTGCTCCCTCTACCCCTGCCGCCAAGCCTGCAACAGGCTCCACTAGGCCTTCGTCCCTCGTCATTCCTGAGGCCTCTATCATGGAGACAGATGTCAACCCGACAACGGACGTCTCAGGCTATGTTGGCATGGACATTGCTCCCAATGACTAGGCTACACAAGAAAGTACCTCCTCAAAGATGGCTGAATCTCTAGCTAAGGATGCCATCGAGAAAGGGAAACAACCTATGGAAGGAGCGGAAGTGGAGGCAGCCATAGCAACGGACGAGGCGGGAGCCACTGAGCGATCAACTGCCATTATAACATAGCAGGCGACCAGGGCTTCATTCATGCCTCCGGCTTCGACAACTCCTCTGCCTTTAACTCCTCTGACTCTATGCCTGGATGATCTTAGTAAACAAGAAGATGCTATTTTTAACAATGTCTAGACCTTCCACAATGCATAGGCTCATTTGGCCCACAATATGAAGGTTATTGCCATTGTAAGCCTTTGAACTTTACTTCTTTTACTTTGTAATATATCCCATTATAGCCCCCAAGCTCTTAGGCAAAAAAAATAGTTTTTGGCCTGAGTGCTCCAAAGAACTAAGTGTAGTACTTTTCAGTGTAGCCCCCGAGTTTCTAGTTAGAATGAATAATACCGACTAGATACTTTAAGATAAATCACCTTTGAATTAAAACCTGATACTGTAGCCCCCGAGCATTTAGTTGAAACTGAACAGTTCCGACTAGATGCTCTAGAGAAACTAAGTACTTTATCTTCTTTGCAGAATGAGAATAGCCAGAGAAAGACTGCCAATGAGAGATTTTCCAAGTTGCAAAAAGATCTGGATCTTGAACATGGTAAAACAACCTTCCTGAAGGAGCAGATCCAAAACAGAAAGCATCTGTTTTCTTTGAAGAACTCCTTATTTTCCTCATGGGTCCATTTCTTTCGAACTCTCATAATGCTTTTCCATTTTCCATCTTACAGAGTCCATTTCCAAAGCCATGAGCACCATCAAGAAGTCCAAGCATATCTAGGAGCTCAATGATGAAAATAAAATTTTGAAGAAAGACCTGGATGATGTCGTCAAGGGCCATGAAGAGGCGATGAAGGAAATGCAAGAATCTGCCGACACCGAGATGCAGCACCTGAAGAATGAAATTGTGCAAATCAAGGAACAAAACCAAGCTCCCAAAGAGCAGAATGATCGGAACCTTGAGGCGTACAAGAAACTTCATAAGGAGCATGACATCTTGGCGGAGATCTACAAGCAAGCTGAGACAAGAATCTTCGGTAACTTTCCTCCATCTTTGTCAATTCTGTAAGGTGAACACTTATATTGTTATGCTCATGAACCTTGTTTCTAATGAAAACACATCCCCCATTGGTTTAACTAACATGGGTGATGGTGCTTTTGATCCAAAGGAATGCATGATTATTGTCGGCAACTTCATCAACACTACCATCACTCAAGCCAAGGAGATAGCCCAGCCACTGGACATCACCATCAAGGCGGAAGATTCTATGGTCAAGTACTTGGAGATTCTACGACGAGCCCCCGAGAAGGTCAAGAGCTAGAAATCCTCTTGCGTCCACGCTGGTGCAAGGATGGCTTTGTCCTTGGTCAAAGCGAACTATGAGAATGCCGACTTGGACTTGATCACCTCTGGCATGCCAAAGTTTGACGAGGAAGGCAACAAGATCGATAGTGATGCTATATGGAACTCCCTCATTGGCTATGACACCAAGGTTTCCAAGCTGACAAAGGCAGATGTCTTCGTGCCCGCCGAGGAGATGGATGACGAACCGGTGTCTTCAGAATCTAGCCCTAGACCCTCTGAGTTTGATGATCTTTCTAGGCCTGGCTCTCCTGCTACTGATGATGCAGCTTCAGAGTCCCCTGCAGCAGAGCCATACAAATATTGATGTATTAAATGTATCTCCGCAGTGTGTATGCGGAAAAAACTTCTGTGTTTGTAAGGCGGGAAACTTGGCTACAAGCCTCCTGCTACTTAACTAGATCCAACACGTATATATTTTTAAGCAAGTGCTGGCTTATCCATTATTCTGGTTCGTATGCTTGACCTTTCATGAGACGGAAGACCCACAACACAGAACCATGCTGTCAGGTGATGATGCTTAATAGCACTGTCAATAACCTAAGAACAAAATCGCCGGCTTTGAGTGCCAAAAAATCACTACTCTGGAATCCACATAAAAACAACAGAAAACGTGTAGACCAGAAAACTTAAGCTAACACCCGTAGGCGGAATTTTCACAAGTGCAAATACAAACTTGCCCATAAAAGGGTTTATATGATCCAAAAAATGAACACTAAAGGAGGTAAAATACTCATAAAATATGAGTGAACCAAATGCTTTATTTCATCGATCATATAAGGTACTTATTACATAATATAAAATATGCTAAGTGTAAAAGGGACGTAGCTGTGCTATGTTCCATGGCTGATCTGTCTCCTAGAAATCATCATTAGAGTCACGTTCTTGTGCTTGCAATTCTTTGGCCTATCTTTCAACTCACGAATATCGACGAGGTAATAGGAACCATTGAGCAATGCTTTTCTTATGGCGAACGGTCCTTCCCAAGGCAGGGATAGTTTGTATGATTTTTCCTTCTTGAGTCTAAGCACTAGATCCCCTTCTTTAAACGAGCGATGCCTAACACGGCGACTATGGTAGCCATGTAGCTTCTGCTGGTAGATGGAGGATCTCTGGCATGCCAGCATGTGCTCTTCCTCGAGTAGGTCCACTGATAGGCGTCTAGATTCTTCAGCATGATATTGCTCATAGGCGGTGACTCTTGGTGCATCATGGAGGATATCAGATGGTAGGATGGCTTCTGCTCTATAAATCATGAAGAAAGGGGTCAAGCTGGTAGATCTATTGGGTGTTGTCCGTAAACCCCACAATATAGATGGCAACTCCTCCGCCCAGGCTTTAGCTGCTCTATGTAGCGGTGCCTCTAATTGTGGCTTGATTCCTTACATAACTAGTCCATTGGCCCATTCAACTTTTCCATTTGACTGTGGATGTGCCACATATGCTAGGTCAAGGTGGATGCCTTTTTCATGACAATGCTACTCAACTTTTCCAAGAGACAAATTTTTGTCGTTGTCGGTAATGATGTTATGTGGAAGACCAAATCTTACCACCAAATCCTGGACAAATTTGAGGGTTGTTGACCAATCGAGATTTCTAATGGGTTTAGCTTCAATCCATTATGTGAACTTATCAACTGCTACTAGCAGATGTGTAAATCCACAAGGTGTTGTTTGTAAAGGTCCAACAATGTCAAGCCCCCAGACTGCAAACTGCCAAGTAATTGGTATTGTTCACAATTTCAGCTGGAACATTTGATTGTCTTGCATAGAACTGGCACCCAAGACAGGTTCGTACCAACTTGTCGGTGTCCTCCTTGGCAGTTGACCAGTAGAATCCTTGTCGGAAGGCTTTTGCCACCAGCGATTGGGGAGAGGCGTGATGCCCGCAATCTCCGAGATTTATCTCTCTGAGGATATCTATACTTTGCTGCTAGGAGACGAACCTTAGAAAAACTCTTGTTGTACTTATTTTGTATAGCTGGTTGTCAATGATGACATAGCATTTTGCTCTGCGAACTATCTGCCGGCTTTCGACTTTGTCGGCGGGCAAAGTTCCGTATTGTAGATAGTCCATGAATGTTTTCGTCCAAGCTAGAGAGGTCATTGTTACTGCATTAACAAATAATTCCACTCTATCCGGGTTGTCGGGGTCCGCTCCTTTCATGGATGGGGTCCGCAAATGCTCCAAGAAAACGCCTGGTGGAATTGGTCGACGAGCTGACCCAGCCTTTAACAACAGATCTTCCGCCTCATTCTCCTGCCTTTTGACGTATTTAACTTCGTAGCCATCGAAGCACTTGGCTATTTCGTCTACTTCGTCTCGATATGCCGCCATCATAGGGTTCCACGCGTTCCAGGTGCTAGCCGCCTGCTAGGCAATGATAAGTCCATTTTGCATCACTATTTTATATCATAATTTACTATTATTCATTGCTATATTTCTTATTAAGATATGATACTTATGTTATTTCATCTATTTTTGCATGATTGATGACTTTTGGAGGATGAACCTCTGGAGCCAGGATTCTAATGTAAAAAAGCACTATCCAGATGCAATACTGGCAAAGATCAAGAAATCCTAGAAAATATACGGAAATTCCTATTTTTCAAGAAGACGAAGGAGGTCAGAAGGAGTGGAGATGGGCCATAGGGGGCCCACACCACCCCCTAGCGCGGGCCACCCTTGGCTGCGCCACAAGGTGGTGTGGCCACCCTGGACCACCTCTGGCATCACCCTTTGGCGTATATAATCCCCTCGAAACCCTAAGACATGGGAAGCGACCATAGAAAGGTTCCACCGCCTCTGCGGGACGGAAACTACAGAGAGAGAAAGAGCTCTCCGGCAGATAGAAATCTACCGGGGAAATTCCTTCTCGGACAGGCGAGATCATCGCCATCAACACCGTCATCAAGCTAGACTTCATCAGGATCATCATCATCTCCACCATCATCTCCACCAGCACCATCGCCACCACTCCGTACTGCTGTAACAATTGGGTGGAATCTTGCATAGTTCTTAGGGGAAACTTTCCCGGTCTTGATTACTTGTTGTAGTTGATGCTATTGAGTGGAACCATTGAATTATTGTTCATGTTCAGATTGTTACTTATCATTATTTCATCTCTGATCTTGATCCATATGATGTCTCGTGAGTAGTTTGTTTAGTTCTTGAGGACATGGGAGAAGTCATGTTGTTAGTAGTGGAAATGTGTTGAGAAAGATTTAATGGTTTGATATTTAAGTTGTGGTGCTATTCTTCTAGTGGTGTCATGTGAACGTCGAATACATGATACTTCACCTTTATGGGCCTAGGGGATTGCATTGTGTATTTGCCTACTAATCGTGCGGTTGCCAGAGTGACAGAAACCTGAACCCCTGTTAGGAAACCTTTGCATAAGGGAGTGTAGGATCTCAGAGTTTAAGGCTGTGGTTAGGTTTTTATCTTAAATACTTTCTTGTAGTTGTGGATGCTTTCAAGGGGTATAATGACAAGTAGGTATTAGTCCTAGGAAGGTCAGTACATTAGCATAGGTTCACCCACACAACACTTATCCAACCAAAGAAGATTAATCAACTATATGAAGCGAAAGCACTTGACAATATTCCCATGTGCCCTCTAGAACATTTGCTCATCTTAAGTAATACAACCGGCTTGTCCTTTGCTAAAGAAAGGATTGGGACACTTGCTGCAATTATTATTATTGTCTTTTATTTACTCGCACTTTATTTATCTGCATTATCAAAAACCCCTAAAATTCTGTTTGCTAAGTATTTACAGACAATTCCTGATCCAAACCACTTGTCAGCACCTTCTGCTCCTTGTTGGGTTCGACACTCTTATTTATCGAAAATACTTTGATACACCCCCTATACTTGTGGGTCATCAAGACTATTTTCTAGCACCATTGCCGGGGAGCTGAGCGCTATTGAAGAGTGGAACTGGTAAAGGAAACTTCTACTATGAGTATTGTTTATTTTTGTTTGTTACTTTATTCTCAATATGGATAGTTCACTTAGCTTCTTATTTCGTAATGCTACTACCATTGCTAAGGTAGTAGATGAACCACACTTGCTGAAAATGATACTTTTAAAATACCTATAAAAATTGTTGATCGTGTTATGGATAACTACTATTTTGGAGATGGAACTTTCCATCCCAGTGATCATTTGCTTTTCATACATGAATTATGCGGATTGTTCAAGTGTATCATTGAAGGACAGAGCTAAGGAATGGTATAAGCTGCTAAAGAATGACCAATCTCTTGAATGGGAGGAAATTGTAACTCTCTTTTATTCAAAATTTTATCCTCCTAGTGAGATTCATAAAGATCGGAATCAAATATATAACTTTTTGCCTCGTGATGGAGAGAGTACCGCCCAAGTGTGGGGCAGATTGAAGTTATTAATGCTCAAATGTCATATTCATGAGCTCCCTAATAATATTATTATCAATAACTTTTATGCAAGGCTTTCTCTTCATGATAAGGATCTATTGGATGCTTCTTGTGCTAGATCATTTACACGTATGAAAGAAGAAACTAAATGGGATCTTCAAGACCGTATTCAAGACAATGCTGAAGCATGGGAGAATGATAAAGAAAGAAAGTCAGCTATAAATTATGATTATGAATGCATTAAATCTTTTATGGGAACTGATGACTTTCATAATATTAGTGTTTCTTATGGTCTTGATTCTCAAAGTATTGCAAGTTGTTTTAAGGCCTTTGCCTCTTATATTGAAATTCCTAAAAAGAAATGGAACAAGTATCATTAGCCATATAAAGATATTGTTAATTGTGTTCCTACTGAGAATACTGAAGTTTATACTGCTTATTGTATTTCACCTGAACCTTGTATCGTGAAAATACCTTTCCTAGTTAAGGTAAAGGAACATTCTAGGATAGCTAGTATGGTTAACAAAAGTACAAATAAAGCTGTGGAACCTGATGAACAAATAGATGTTGAACCTGCAGTAGCAAATGTGAAAGACTTTGTTACTAAAAATGTAGAAGATCGGCACATTATCCTTTGTAAGGATACTTCTAATATTGTTTCAGATCCTATTAGTACTAGGAAAGCTAGTGTTCTGTCAGAATAAGTGATCATTGCTACTATTGTTCATGTGATGGTTATATCGTTAAATTTATTCATGATGATGAAGTTATTATGAGAGAGGGAAAATGTTTTTATGTATCTCAATAATATTAAGTTTCCTCGCTATATGCTGAAAGCCTTTATGTTGCACGTGTTTTTCCTTCCTATGCTAGTAGCCTCTTGTTTCAATAATTTATTTTCTTACAAAATTCCCTTGCATAGGAAGTGGGTTAGACTTAAATATGTGTATATTTTCTTCGTGATACTCTCTTTTACTTCAATTCATATTCTTATGTGAGCACCATTGAAATTATCATGCATATCTTAATGGCTATAAAGAAAGAGCTTTTTGGGAGACAACCCATTATATTTTTGCTTTCAGTTTATTTGAGTCTTGGAAGTTATTGCTTCTATAATAACCTCTCCTTATCCTTTTTTTTGGTTTTTGTGTCAAGACTAGCCTCTAATGATAGAGAAGTAAGATTTGGGGAAGTTGTTGTCCCAAAACAGATTTTTGTGCTTCACTGTAAAAATTCGTGAAAAATCCCATAACGTCGTACTACTCTGTAATTTTTGTGTGCATGCCCCAGGTTATTATTTAACTTTCAGTAGTTCTGCACTTTTTGATTTGAGCAACAGAAGATTTTCGAAAAAATTGATCTTTACCTGTTGGTCTGTTTTGACAGATTTTTGCCATTTTTGCATTTGCCTCTTAAATTGATTTCCGTTTTGAATTATTTTGGGCTTTCAAAAGGAGTTTCTTAAGTAGCTTATGTTTTGATGGATTTCAGTTGAAATTGAACCCAAAGGTTTATTATCTTATATGCACTAATGTTGCTAATGAAGATTGTGTGAAGTTTTGTATGAAAGAAATTTTCAAGTGTTAGGAGAGAATGGTGTAATGAGATGGTGAATGGTTAAAAAGACTCAAACATTATGTTGTTGGAGATTCCTACAATGAAGCTATAGATTTTATTCAAGTGGTGACTCCAGAAGAATTTATTAAAAACCAAATTCAGAAACCTACAGAGTCCGTTTTCGAATAGGTAAGAGTTCTGGTAAGAAAAGGTCTGCAAAAAACTTTTCAATCTATATTTTTGCAGTTTTTATCTAACATGGAAGATAATGAGTCAAAATAAGGACGGAAACAGAGCCCGGGGGGCTCACACCACCCCATGGCGCGGGCCCAACTGGCCGTGCCACCAGGGGGTGTGGCCACCCGGGAGCCCGTCTCTGACCCGTTTTCTCCCAGTATGTTCCTTTTGTTGTTAAACTTTCTAATATATAATCCCCCGGATCCCCCGAGGTCCGTATATCGTGTTCTCGTCGTGTTTTCGTTTTGATCTGTTTCTGCCAGGGACTATTCTCAAGTTTAGAAGCACGATGGTCTCCGGCAATGATAAGGACAAGAAGCTTGTGTAATATGATCTCCAAGACCCAAATCAGGAGGAGGAGATCAAGGGTGAAGTTGAAGAGGAAGTGAAGGAAGACCAGCATTTGCGCACCAGCACCACCATTTCAAGCATTGGAGTGATGGCATGTCCTGTCAAGCTCAAAAGGACTGCACAGATGTCCACTAGAGGGATGGTTCCGCGCCTTTGCTTAGCTTCATGGTCGCTTCCTCCATGCGACAAGAATCCCTTCCATAACCTTATGCATGAGCAGCAGTTCCAAAAGATGCCTAAGAAAAAATTACCCTCCAATTGGGATATGCCTCATTCTAACCATGCAGGAAAAGAAAACTTTAAGGAGGAAGAGTGGGGAAAGAATCACAAGGGCTGGGATTCACAACCCAACATGATCATGAACCGCATTGAGCACAATTCGGAGTTGATTCGTACTCTCACTTTCGAGATTGAGGATTTGAAGAAATTGATTAAAAAGCTTATCGAGACAACACCACAACCACCGAAGGAGTAATTCGTCATCAGGTTTTGGCATCCCCTTGGTTTGTTCCAAGCTTGGGGGAGTGTCACGGTATCACATCATTATCTTTCATCTTTTTACCTTTTTAGTAGAGTCATATTATGAATAGAGAAGTTATCATATATGATGGTTTACATTGTGTAAGTACCTCTCCTCTAGTTAGTTATCTATGTATCCCTTGGTGTGAGTTGCCGTTATGGAATATTAATGAGAAGTTCTATCATTTACTTTTTGCACATCTTATTTTAGTTTTAAATTTCTATTATATGATTGACCTTGTTGTTAGTATTGGTATCACTTTGGGATGATTAAGTACATTTAGTTGGTTTTGGCAAACCTAGCTCTGGTCAGTAGTAACACTATTGGAGGATTGAATGGAAAAGAGAAAAGAACTTTTAGAAATATAATTTCATTATCTTTCTTTCTTGTTTGTCTCATAAGCTTAGTATTCTCTAGTTAAGATCTTTTGTGTTTCCAAGGAAGATTGCATGATTGTTTCTATCACTTGTATGTTTGTTTGTTTCCTTCAACTCTTATGCTTGCTACCCAGCCTTACTAGCCAAAACCTATACTGACAGGGAATGCTTCTCGTGCATCCAATCCTTAAACTAAAACCGGTGCCATTTGTGTCCACCATACCTACCTATTAGCATTATTGTTGTTTCAAGTAAATTCTCGAGTTTTATCTAGCTTCCAAATTAAACTTGTTATGTGAAAATTAGTGATTAAAGCTCTC
This sequence comes from Avena eriantha, assembly GCA_910589775.1. Lineage (NCBI taxonomy): Eukaryota > Viridiplantae > Streptophyta > Magnoliopsida > Poales > Poaceae > Avena > Avena eriantha. The sequence goes on from OU342741.1 coordinate 351,313,172, forward strand.
ACAAACTTGATGGCACGCTTTATTTTCTTGCACTTAATAAACTTGAACCATTGTGTCCATCTATGTTGCTTATATGCTTGCACTTTATAAGTTGTGAATTAGCAGAACCATGTTACCATGGGGAACACTTTCAACATTGCACTTATTATTTAGTTGATATCATGTTCTTTTGTTTATGGATCCCGGCGGTGTGAAATAAAAGGGGAGCTTGTAAGCTCATGGAGTTTGTATATGTGTTAGAGAAACGCCTGGGCGGCTAGCCTAAGCCATGCCTAACCATGGTGGAAACTTGCAGCATAACCATAGTGAGCATTCTATGAAGCATCCTCAATAAAAACCTATGCAAATAGCAAATAAAAAGATTGATGGGATGTTCATTGTCTGTTGCCTTGTCATTTTGATATGGCATAGCTCCTGTGTCATGGGGCAAGGGGTACCCCGTTGGCGGTTCTCTATGATACACATGTACTTACAATGTCAAGAACTTACTTGTGACTAAAGTTGAGTAGCATGAGGTTTGGTACTCGTAAGCAAGGGGCATGAGATTTTCAACTTATAACTTGTCAAGCATATCCTCATATTTGTGTAACTTTAACCTTAATCACCTCAAGATGCTTATGATAGGGGAAATGAGAGCATAAAGCTAAGAAGTACCATAATTTTTGGAGGCTCTTCATGAAACTTGAAATCCCTGCTTCCCTCTGCGAAGGGCCTATCTTTTACTTTTTAGTTGAGTCAGTAAACCTATTTCTTTCTATCTTAAACAAGTATTTGAGTTGTTGTGATTCAATCATTCATATGATGATATATTCAATCATGTTTCTTATATTCCTTGATTTGCACACTACTCTTGTCTAAATGAATATTACTTTGAAAGCTATCACTGAAAACCCCATTATGTTTGACCCCTTCAATTTGTTAACCTTTCTCTGACCAAGAACAAAGTTTGCCATTACCAATTATGATTTACTTTGTGTATCTTTATTGTGTTTCCTTTACTCATTGCACGTTAAGTTATATAATAGTGAGTTGTTTTCTATTATGATTTGTGTATTGATGAATGTGATGCTTCTTGTCCGTATTCTCTTTATCGACACTTCACTCAATAAACCCATGGTCATGTTTATTGAGCTTAGTTTTTGCTTGGGGACAAGCGAGGTCTAAGCTTGGGGGAGTTATACGTCCATTTTGCATCACTATTTTATATCATAATTTACTGTTATGCATTGATATATTTCATATTAAGATATGATACTTATGTTATTTCATCTGTTTTTGCATGATTGATGACTTTTGGAGGATGAACCACTGGAGTCAGGGTTCTGATGGAAAAAGCACTATCCAGATGCAATACTGGCGAATATCAGAAAATCCAAGAAAATATAGGGAAATTCCTATTTTTCCAGAAGACGAAAGAGGCCAGAAGGAGGCGTGGAGATGGGCCACAGGGGGCCCACACCACCCACTGGCGCGGGTCACCCCTGGCCGCACCACCAGGTGGTGTGGCCACCCTGGCCAACCTCTAGCATCGCCCTTTGGCGTATATAATCCCCACGAAACCCTAAGACTCAAGGAGAGACCATAGAAAGGTTTCCCCGCCTCTACAGGGCGGAAACTATAGAGAAAGAAAGAGCTCTCTGGCAGGCAGAAATTTGCCGGGGAAATTCCTTTCCGAAGAGGGGAGATCATCGCCATCAACACCGTCCTCAAGCTAGACTTCATTGGGATCATCATCATCATCTCCACCTTCATCTCCACCAGCACCATCACCACCACTCCGTACCGCTGTAACAATTGGGTTGAATCTTGCATAGTTCTTAGGGGAAACTTTCCCGGTGTTGATTACTTATTGTAGTTGATGCTATTGAGTGGAACCATTGAATTATTGTTATTGTTCAGATTGTTATTTATCATTATTTCATCTCTCATATTGATCTATACGATGTCTCGTGAGTAGTGGGGATTCTGGATCTAGGAGATCTGCTTCCGCAACCTATGCTAGATAAGGGTCCGGGAGTCTTCGTCAAACACTATATGTATGTGACCCCCTATGAGGCACTGAACTAGTGGCACTCGAGTCGTTCAAGCCATCAAGTCATTGGAGCCGGTGGAGCTGGAGATGGTGGAGCCGTTCGAGTTTAGAATGACCTTGAGGATAGCATCAATACGACTACATCAACCACGTTCTCTTGAACATTAACAATGTTTTTTCAGTCTTCAACTTCGTAAGTTCGCAAAAATACCCTCGTGTTAATGCATTACTAATAGATAGATCCTAGCATTAGGTGTTTGCGTAGGAAAAAATATTGATTTTAGGCGCATAAACCCCAATAGTGGTATCAGAGCCGATCTATGCGTTGTTATGCTGGTACGGGTAGAACACATGTTGATTGTGTGGGCGTTGATCATATAATTGTTACCCTCTCACGTGTACTTGCGTATACCGCAACACTACTTGATCAAAGCGTCCCCATCCGACATTACGGGTTCATTCGCGAGACTAGTCCATGCTTGACATACGGCTTGCACCCTAAACATGGCTTTGGGGGTGTTAGTTTCTCTTAGAGTAGTTTGTCAACCATTTACAATAAAGGGCCCCAAAAGGGGTGTAATAGAGACAATTATTTAATCAACATTGTGTTTCAGATTCATAGGCAAGAAATGATTCTTGTGCGAAAGCCCTAGCAGCCACGTAAAACATGCAACAGATAAAGTAAAGGCGTCTAACTTTGTTTTGCAAGGGATGTGATATGATATGGTCAAAGTAAAGGTAAAATTTGTTTACTTTACTGTTGCTAAGTTTTAGTAATAGGATGGTGGTGTCAAGGGCTTGGCGCCACACACACCGAAGTGCACGATGGAGATCATGGTGCAACGATCAACGACCATGTCATGTCACACTTGTTTACATATGATGTTTATTATGTGCATCTTGTTTGTGCTAGTATTAGATACTTGACGGTAGCATTAATAAGATGATCCATTAATATAATACCAATATTGTGTTCTCCCTTAGTGTGCACCACCAAGAAGGTTCTTCGTTATGAGGCATGCCATGACGATCGGGTGTTAGACATATCTGCATTCGCATACGGTGGATGTAAGACAGGTTGCACAACGAATACACTAGAGGTTGGATTGGCGAGCCTACCATTTGCAGGCATGGCCTCAGAACACATATGATCCAAAGATCGAGCATGAGTCACATGAATGATGTGATTAACATTGGAGAATGTCTACCTTTGTAGCTATGTTGCCGGTCGTGATGATCGGGGGTGACATTGTGAATGGGGATTGTGTTATCACTAAAACTTCATTAGGGATGTTTGTTTTAGTGGGAGCTCATCAAATATAATGTGATTATAATTTGAACTCATGTATTATGAACTTATTCTAAATGTCTTTGCAACAAATTTTGTAGATCATGTCAAAACCCAAGTCTCTATTTAGTTTTGAGGGATTCATGGAGAGTGAGAAACTCAAAGTAGATGGGTCCAACTATTGGGTCCGCAGCATAGAAAACAAAAGATTTCCTACGATGAGAACTATACGCCAAGATCTATCTACTAGATACAGAGCAACGGGTGGACATACATCCATGGAGAACTTATCCTCGAAGACAACGAGTTTTGTTAACGAGTAGGAACTCGTGGTTGATGTAGTCGTACACTTTCCAATCTCAAGATCGTGTGGAAGTCCGAGCACGGCAATTCAGCAGCGCATCCGTCCTCGCACACACGTTCAAGCCACCGGACAACCTCCACCTCCTCGCTCCAGCGATGCAGTGGAAGCAGCAACTCCTTCCATACGAAATGCCACCGGGAACATGTATCTCGCTAATTCGAGACCATGGGGGAATAATTCTAGAGGGGAGAGAGATCCTTCACGAGGAGGTGTGAGGAAGAAGGAGGAAGAGGGGGGCCTTTTATAGGAGGAGGGGGGTACCCCCTCCATGGCCGGCGCCTCATGGAGGTGACCCCTCACCTCCTCCATTCATGTGGTGGTAACTCCCTCCACATTAAAATGCCTCTTCACATTCTCTTTTAAAGTCTCCACTTTAAATGCATTAAAATTCTCTAAGTTTAATGCTCTCTAATTTAATAAAACTCTTTTATTAAATTTATTCAGAATTTTGTTAATTACTTTTATTAACAAACATTCACATAAAACCCCTTGCAACATTTGAATATCACATGCAGAACCACTTTCTGCAATTTCACCCGAAACAATTCCGGTTTCTATCGAAACAATTCCTACGCTTTGCAATCCTTTCGTATGAAACATATGTGCTCCAAAATGGTGTCTAGTAACCCTTAAGTGTGTCACCATACGGTTCGCAAATAATTCAGACATGATTGAGACTCCTCTCAGATCAATAATCAGAAGTGGGACCTGGAGATCCATACTGACTCATGCACATTCAACGATAACTTCTCTGATCGTGAGAACCTTTAACGCTAGTAACTTAATCCCTTTGTCTCATGATATAATACATGTCCGACATTCGATCATTGGTATCCAAATACCTAGTTTGATATCGTTACCGACATGCACTCTTTTCTCGTTCCCATGATATAACATTCTAGTGATCACATCACTTGCTTGCAAGCTATCTTAATGTGATATCACCGAGAGGGCCCAGAGTATATCTATCCGTCATTGGGATTGAAAAATTCCACTCTTGATCCATGAGCCTCAACATAACACCTTTGTAGCAATGAACCCATCTTTATAGTCACCATGTTACGGTGTGACGTTTGATGTTATCAAGATACTCTTCTGGTGTTAGGAATTAACATGATCTCATGGTCTAAGGATAAAGATTACTTCGTATGATGTTATAGCAATATAAACATAATGACTTGATCGTAATGCTATACTTTGGATGAATGTTCATCACATCATTTCACAAATGCTGTGACCTTGTTATTAACAACATCCAATGTCCATGATCAGGAAACCTTGATCATCTTGTTAATCAACAAGCTAGTCTATAAGAGAGGCATAACTAGGAACCCTTTTTGTTTATTAAACACACATGTATTGATGTGTAACATCCCAAAACTTTAATCCAAGGTTATTAAGATCCAAATCATCAAAATTAGGGTTAACAAAAACTTTTCCAATTAAAATTATTAAAGCATTCATATGTGTGTGCATTTAAATAGGTGTTGATTTGAATTTCCATGATTAAGTGATCCATTGCTTGTAAAATGATTCCTAGGTGAAATAAACATCATCTATATCATTCCCAAACAAATCCCAAAGAAAAAAATCAAAATGAATAAAAGTGAATGGTCATTTGTGCCATTTTAATCAACATGCCTACTTTGGCTATTCCTAGTACTCAAAACCTAACAGAAACAAATGTGGATCTTTGCACCCCTTCCTAGTACACATAATGATGTACCAAGGCCCACTTTGTGATCTGCCAAAAACTTTCAATCACTAAATTTAAATGGCATTTGGTAATTGAATCTATTACATATGGGAAGATCCCAGTATTTCAAAAACCACTCAAATGAGCTCAATTTTTAAAACCCAAGCACCCATAGAGTCTCAAGCTTATGCCTAGCACACCCACCAAAAATCTTTTCAAAATTCAAAAGTAATTTTCTTGCGGCCATTTCCACAAACACTTGGCAGGCAGGGATTACACCTAGTATTTAGCTCAGTGTTTCTACAGGGTTTTGCCACCCCATTGACCACAAAACACTCCCTCTGTCTCCCCTTGATCAAACCAGACCATTAGCACCCCATCCCCTACCCCTTAGCAACAGTGTCAAGCAACCCCGAGCACCATGTCGCCGGCCAACCTTGCCCTCGCCGCAGCAGACTGCCCCTCTCTCTCTCTCGCCATGCCTATGAGCTAGCCCAGACCTCACCGCCACCCTCTGTCCCTCCCCGCGCACTGCCAGCCCCTGGACCACCGAGGAACTGCCGCACACTGAGTGTCTGCGCCATGCCAAGCATGCGCCATGCCGAGCATGCGCCAGAGCACCGCGCCCGACACGCGTGCACACGCCGCACCTCACCCACAGCCCGCGTCCACCGTGTCGCCACAACCCCAGGAACACCGCAGACATGCCCGTTCGCCACCCATTGCACCACAGCCACCGCTCGCCTTGGAGACCGCCGCCTCTGCCGCTCAGAGCGTGCGCACCGCCCGACCAAACGCCACTGTCCATAGGCCCGCATTTACCCCGTAGAGCAACGCCAGGAGACCAGCCATTGTCCACTACCTCGAGCCACGCAGCTAGCACGTTGTGCAGCCCTTGTCAGAGTTGCTCGCCCATCACTCTCGGTCGCGTCGTCGAGTTATAAATAGAGGCCAGCCCCAGCCATTTTCTGCACACCACTCACCTCCCCTCTTGCCACTAATCGGTCCCTACTTCTCCCCGGAGCCGCTCGAGCTCGCAGTCGCCGGGATTTCACCGGAGCTGGCCGCCTCTAGAGTAGAAGGGCCCCGCTGATTGCGACCACCCCCGGAGCTGCCTCGACCGCCCCTGAGCTCGTCGTCGACCACCGGTTTGTTTGCCCCCATCGTCGTCATTGTTGGAGCCCTAGTACGCCCCCTGAGCACCCCCACCAAGCCGCTAGGATTAGCCCTCGCCGACGACCTGTCCGTCGTCGATGATGAGCCCCAGCCGTCGATCTTAGTTCTAATCTAACGGCCCACATCGCCCCGTACCGCTTCGCGTGTTATGAGCCTCTGACCAGTGGACCCCCCTGTCAGCTGTGCCCCGCGCCGTGGAGTGTCACTGGGCCGGCCCGTTAGCATTCCCGCGCGACCCATTTAATTCAAATTAGGATTTTTCTATTTTAGTTAAACCTAGTTTTGTCCCCTAGTTTGAAATTCAATTCAGAGAGATTTACAAATCCAAATGGAGTGATTCCAATTTTGTTAGAAACCTACTGAAAAGATCTACCCAAGCCCGTTGGATTTAATTCAATTAGAGTTAGAGATCTCTCCTAGTAAAAATAACAAAACAGAAGCATTTGCACCTTGCAACATTTTTATAATCAACCATGTTAGCTTTTGAGTTGATTCCAACTCTCAAAATCACATTTAACCATACCTATCTGAATATGTAATAATACTAGGGTTTCATGCAGTGACTTTGGACTAGTACCAAAATAATGCTATATAGGCAATTTTAGTCACTTTAAATCATTCAATAATGAACTTAAACCAAAGTAATTGTGATCCAACCTTTAAATCACATTCCCACATGTTAGAATATGTGGTGATGACATGTGTCCACATGATCCCATATTTTAAGTGGTGAATATTAAATCTTAGTTAATTTTCAATGAGTAGAAATTACTTTTCTAAACTAAAAAGAAGGAGACTAGTTAATAAAACTTGTGATGATAATAGATCATCAAATGTGTGCCTTAGAGAGCTAATTAGACTAGTTAAGTATTGTTTGGTGATTGCGTACTCCGTATGTATTTATAGACGATAGTATCGACCAAGCTTTCGAGGAGGAGGAGTTCTACCAGGAGGAGGAAGAAAACTTCAACCACTGCACCAACCAAGGCAAGATACTGTTAGCAAGCTAGAATTAAGTTAGATGACTTGAGAAAAGATGCTTTAGGCATGCTTGAGTTATACCCCTTTGACTATTATTCACCCCAAGTACTATTTTCCAAGCTTTACTTCCTTTACTTTACCCAAAGTTCTTTACTTGTTCTGAAGGTAGAATAAAGAGTATAAAACTTGACCTATATAGATAACCTTAGATGTCATTCTATGGCATGAGATTGATCCCATCTTCCACCTTAGTGAACACTCTTAACTTAGTAGTTTAGAGTAGATAAAACTTGAGTCACTTTAGATGGGAACACTTGGTAAAAATGAATTATGAAAACCTTGGAATGATGAGTCATTCTATTGAGATGTTTTGACATGTGTTGAGAAACACAAATGGTTTATGATGGTAAAAATGTTGAGGCCTGAGCCTTAACCCTTTTATAAAAACCGATGGTTGGATTCGGATGCGATACCATTCCAAATTTACCGTACAACCACAATACCTGAATTGGTAAGGCTTAGCCGGAAATTTATATGCATTAGTATTAGTTCCCTCGCGGAAGAGGTTTGAGTTGAGGCTACCTCTCAATGTTGTCCACCTATGCCGTGCCCAAGATGACAGATGGTCATGGCGGGAGGCGATGTTCATAGGAGAGATGCTTATACTAGGGTCTGTAAAGGAAAGGTTATGTTTGATTATCTGCATACTAAGTATGATGATTCAGGGTTATCCCTGACAGATGTATCGAATCTTGTGGTGAAAGTGTACCACCTCTGCAGAGTGTCAAACTATTCAAATAGCCGCGTCCGCGGTTATGGACAGTTGGAATGGCCATACTGTTTCATTGTCAGATGTTTTCCAAATAACTTATGAATGAATGATGAATCTTGACTTGACCACAACAGGGTTATGTTTATGACACTAGCATCCCAACTTAAGTGATTTTAGAAATTTACTTTATTCTTTCTTTGCTTATGAATTCAGCTTAGGTTTCAAACTTAACTTGATAGTTAAACTTAGAGTTAGTACTTTAACTTAGAACTATACTACTTGTTAGTGGTAGTTTGCGAGTACTTACAGAGTACTCATGGCTTTTGTCCTTGGCTATTCTCATGGCCAGACTATGAAGGAGACTACCAAGATGATGGCCAACGGGACGACTATGATAACTAGGACTATCTACCTTCGTCAGCATTGCCTGTGCCCCTGAAGATGGACCCCACCGCTACGCTTATCTTTTATTCCGCTGCTTGTTGTATTAAGACTGGATCATGAGATCCTTTATTTGTGTAAGACCTTATGTATGGTTTGTAATGGATGATGTACTGTGATATCCAATCTGTTATGTCTCGCAAAAATGGTAATCCTAGGATTGCGAGGTATGGCATAACAGGCATCTGGGATTAAAAATCCGGGTGTTGACAAGTTGGTATCTGGAGGAGGATGTCGTGGACTTCTACACTAACGATGAGGACTCTGACTTCATCGACGATGAGTAGATGCACTAGAGCACTATCATAGCATGAGATGTATCGGTCCCACTGTATCATAGCTTACAGAATGGTTCTTCAAACCATCTGTTTTCCTTTGTTGTTGTGGTGTGTGTTTGTATCGTGTGCTTGTTTGCATGAATGAAATGAAGTTAGTTGCCAAACCTGAGTCAAACTCAAAGTTTTAGCTTGAAACCAAAACCATGAACCGTAGAACTTTCCCTCTTATCCCTTTATCTACCTCAGTCTTCAGATGACTCGTGGCAACCCAAGAGGGAGCAGCTCATCGCAATACCGAATGCTGCATATTATGCAGATGTTAGTTGCAGACCGTGAAGCCAGCAGGGCAGAGCGTCAAGCCAACTTAGCAACATTGCAGCAGATAGCTCAGATGGCCCAAAACAACCAAGGACATGGAAACCAGGATCACCATGGATCCAAACTCAAAAACTTCCAAAATACAAATCCCCCAATCTTTAGCACTTCAGAGAACCCACTAGATGCTGATGACTGGTTGTAGACAATGGAAAACAACTTAGAAGTTGCAGGAGTTGATGACAACGAGAAAGTTCTTTTTGCCACCCACTATCTGGCAGGAGATGCAAGAGCATGGTGGAATAGTATCGCACCATGAACCATGGTCAAGTGATGACATAGGAAGCCTTCAAAATCAAGTTTAGCCGCACCCACGTGCCGCAAGGTCTAGTCACCAGAATGAGGGATGAATTTCGAGAACTAAAGCAAGGAAGAATGACTGTGGTGGAGTACCGTGACAGATTCCTGTCACTTGCTAGATATGCACCTGATGAGGTCAACACGGAAGCCAAGAAGAAGGAGAGATTTTTGAACGGACTGCATGATGAGATGTAGACTGTTCTTGTCAACATACGCTTCCAAGATCTCGAAGAGCTAGTCGACTCTGCCATTAGATGGAAGGGAAGATTAACCAGGCAAACGACAACTGCAAACGTCGTATGATGCAGCAATCTAGATCCAGCAGTCACTAGAAGTACTGTCCCAACCCCTCACCAGGATATGTACCAAAGGAACAATCGACCCCCAATGTCTCGCCCAAGCTACCCCAACCGTAGTGGAGGCAATGTGAAGTCTGGAGGAAACAACCACAACTCCGGCAATGCCAACAATTTCAACCGTGCACCTCCCAAGAGCAACAACAACAATAACACTGCACCCAGAACTGGCAGCAATGCTGTGCCCGTCGCAGCAAAAGACAAGTCCCAGATCACTTGTTTCGAGTGTGGAGTGAAGGGTCACTATTCCAATGAGTGTCCCAAGAAGACTGCCGCGGCTGCCAATGTGAATGCCCCTGCTCAACAGCAGCGTCATGTTCAACCAGGGAGAAGATTTGCTCCAGGGAACCCTCACAACTGCAACAGTCGTCTCTTTCACATGAACGTCGATGAAGCCCAAGAAGCGTCAGATGTAGTGCTGGGTATGTTTTCTGTCAACTCAGTTTTAGCAAGGGCATTTTTTGATTCAGGAGCATCACATTCATTTGTCACCGAAGAATTTGCATGCACTAGTAAGATTCACCCAACCAACTTGAAGCATGTCATGATAGTTCAAATCCCCGGTTCAACCACCAAAGCTAGAAAAATTTGCAAAGCTGTGCCTATCAGAATACATGGGATAGATTTTTATGCCAACCTAATTGTACTCAGAACCAAAGGATTGTAAGTAGTACTAGGTATGGACTAGATGTCAAGGCATAAAGGACTGATAGAGTGTGCTAAGAAAGCCATCACCATGACCAGTAGCTCTGGAGTCACCGTAGAGCATATCTCTGAAACCTTACCTCCTCAATTCAAGTGCAACAAGAGTGTAGCCCTGCCCACCATAGACCAAGTCAGAGTAGACTATGAATACCCCAGCGTATTCCCAGATGAATTGCCAGGTATGCCCCCGGATAGGGATATTGAGTTCGTTATCGAACTAATCCCCGGAACCGGACCCATAGCCCAGAGACCCTATAGCATGAACCCCTCAGAGTTAGTGGAACTGAAGAACCAGTTGGATGCCATGTTAGCAAAAGGCTTGATTCAACCAAGCGCATCGCCGTGGAGATCACCAGTGTTATTCATTGACAAGAAAGATGGAGGACATCGTTTGTGCACAGATTATAGAAAGTTGAATGACATCACCATCAAGAACAAGTACCCCTTGCCAAAGATAGAGGATCTATTTGATCAATTGACTAGAGTCCAGGTATTCTCAAAGATTGATCTTAGGACTGGTTATCACCAACTTAAGATTCGTGCAACGGATATTCCTAAGACCGCCTTTACTACTCGCTATGGTTTATACGAGTATACGGTTATGTCCTTTGGATTAACCAATGCCCATGCTTATTTCATGAACCTCATGAATAAGATCTTTATGAATTTCCTAGATAAGTTTGTAGTTGTGTTTATCGACGATATCCTTATCTACTCCAAGTTAGAAGAAGAGGATGAGCAACATCTGAGAATCATCCTAGAAGCCCCGAGAGAGCATCATTTATATGCCAAGTTCAGTAAGTGTGAGTTTTGGCTGAAAGAAGTAGGATTCCTAGGACATATTGTGTGTGCCGGAGGAGTCTCTGTGATCCCGCCAAGATCAAAGATGTCGAAGAATGGGAAGCCCCAACCACTCAAACCCAAGTCCATGCATTTCTCGGATTAGCGGGATACTACCGCAAGTTCGTAGAAGGATTCTCGAGCATGGCCAAACCCATGACCCAATTGCTAAAGAAGGACAAGAAGTTTGAATGGACCGACAAATGTGAAGCCAGTTTCCAAGAACTGAAGAAGAGATTGATTTCAGCCCCAATATTGATCATGCGAGACATCAAGAAGCCTTTTGATGTATAATGTGATGCATCCAAGATTGGTCTCGGATGTGTATTGATGCAAGAAGGCAAAGTCATCGCGTATCTGTCACGAAAACTAAAGCAGCATGAGCAGAACTATCTGACCCATGATCTTGAATTAGCAGCCGTAGTGTTGGCATTAAAGACATGGCGTCATTATCTGATGGGTAATCACTGTGAGATTTACTCAGATCACAAGAGCTTCAAGTATATTTTCACTCAGAAGGAGCTGAATATGAGGCAAAGGTGATGGATAGAGTTAATCAAGGATTATGACCTTGACATTCACTATCACCCCCCCAAAGCCAATGTGGTAGCGGATGCTCTTAGCATATTGTCATGTAGGCTAAACACCATGATCAAGGAGAAGCAGCCAAGTTTGTATGAAGAGTTGGAGAAATTCAGAACTGAATTAGTTAGCAATGGATTCTTAGCTAGCATTGAACTTCAACCCACCTTAATCAGCCAAATCAAGGAAGCCCAGAAGGGAAATGAAAGTATCAACGGAATCAAACGTTGTATTGGTACATGAAAGGTACCTGGATTCACGGAAGATGAAGAAGGAGTTATGTGGTACAAAGGATGTATCTGTGTGCCAGCAGATTCGGAGCTGAAGCAAGTTATCATGCAGGAAGCTCATGATACTCTCTATTCTATCCACCCAGGAGGAACGAAGATGTATAAAGATTTGAAAGAGCAATTTTGGTGGCACAAGATGAAGAAAGAAATTGGAAGCTACATCGCCAAGTGTGACATCTATCAACGAGTCAAAGCAGAGCATCAGAGACCCGCGGGACTGTTGCAAACATTGCAGATTCTGGAATGGAAATGGGATTCCGTAGGAATGGACTTTATCACCGGTTTGCCTACTTCCAGTAGGGGAAATGACTCAATCTGGGTCATAGTTGATAGATTGTCCAAAGTAGCTCACTTTATCCCTGTCAAGACAACCTACCAGAGTTCGAAGGTAGCAGAGCTATATATTGCTAGAATTGTTAGTCTGCATGGAACCCCCAAGACGATAGTATCAGATCGAGGAACCCAGTTTACCTCGAGATTTTGGCAGAAAGTTCAGGAAGGATTGAGAACCAAGTTGAACTTCAGCACCACTTATCACACGCAAACTGATGGAAAGACTGAAAGAGTCAACCAGATCCTAGAGGATATGTTAAGAGCTTGTGTGTTAGAGTATGGATCAAAATGGGAAGACTTCCTGCCTTTCGCAGAATTCTCGTATAACAACAATTATCAAGCTAGTTTGTAGATGGCACCATTTGAATTCCTATACGGAAGAAAGTGTCGTACCCCTTTGAATTGGTCGCAAGTAGGAGACAGTTAGATCTTTGGACCTGACATTCTCCGAGAAGCCGAAGAGAAGGTTCACAAGGTCCGTGAGAACCTCAAGACCGCCCAATCCAGACAGAAGAGTTATGCTGACAAAAGAAGGAGAGACCTTACTTTCAATGTCGGAGATTTTGTATATCTCAAGGTTTCCCCATTGAAGGGAACGCAACGCTTTAGTCTGAAAGGAAAGTTTGCCCCCAGATATATCGGGCCCTTCAAAATTATGAACCGTCGAGGAGAAGTATCGTCTCAACTGGAACTACCTGAAGAGATGTCAGCCATCCACAATGTGTTCCATATCTCGTTACTTCGCAAGTAACTGGAAGTGCCCATATGTATCCTAGAAGAAGCTTACAGAACCACCAGGACCAGGAGTATCCAGTTTCTCAAGATTCAATGGAGCAACCATACCGAAGAAGAAGCCACTTGGGAGCGAGAAGATTACATTAGGACAGAGTTCCCAGATCTCTTTAGTTCCTAGTTTTCTTTGTAAATCTCGGGACGATATTTTGTTTAAGGGGAAGGTTTGTAACATCCCAAAACTTTAATCCAAGATTATTAAGACCCAAATCATCAAAATTAGGGTTAAAATAAACTTTTCCAATTAAAATTATTAAAGCATTCATATGTGTGTGCATTTAAAAGGAGTTGATTTGAATTGCCATGATTAAGTGATCCATTGCTTGTAAAATGATTCCTAGGTGAAATAAACATCATCTAGATCATTCCCAAACAAATCCCAAAGAAAAAAAATCAAAATGAATAAAAGAAGTGAATGGTCATTTGTGCCATTTTAATCAACATGCCTACTTTGGCTATTCCTAGTACTCAAAACCTAACAGAAAAAAATGTGGATCTTTGCACCCCTTGCTAGTACACATAATGATGTACCAAGGCCCACTTTGTGATCTGCCAAAAAAAAACTTTCAAACACTAAATTTAAATGGCATTTGAAAATTGAATCTATTTCATATGGGAAGATCCCACTATTTCAAAAACCACTTAAATGAGCTCAATTTTTAAAAGCCAAGCACCCATAGAGTCTCAAGCTTATGCCTAGCACAGCCACCAAAAATCTTTTCAAAATTCAGAAGTAATTTTCTTGCGGCCATTTCCACAAACACTTAGCAGGCAGAGATTACACCTAGTATTTAGCTCACTGTTTCTACAGGGTTTTGCCAAAAAATTGACCACAAAACACTCCCTTTGTCTCCCCTTGATCAAACCAGACCATTAGCACCCATCCCCTACCCCTAGCAACAGTGCCGAGCCAGCCCGAGCACCATGTCACCGGCCAACCTTGCCCTCGCCACAGCAGACCGCCCCTCTCTCTCTTGCCATGCCTATGAGCTAGCCCAAAGCTCACTGCCACCCTCTGTCCCCTCCACGCGCACTGCCAACCCCTAGACCATCGAGGAACCGCCACGCACTGAGTGTCTGTGCCATGCCGAGCACGCGCCAGAGCGCCGCGCCCGACACGCGTGCACACGCCACCCCTCGCCCGCAGCCCGCGTCCACCGCATCGCCACGACCCCAGGAACGCCGCAGACATGCTCGTTCGCCGCCCATTGCACCACAGCCACCGCTCGCCGTGGAGACCGCCGTCTCTGCCGCTTAGAGCATGCACACCACCCGACCAAACGCCATCGTCCCTAGGCCCGCATTTACCCCATAGAGCACCGCCCGGAGACCAGCCACCGTCCCCTACCTCGGGCCACGCCGCTAGCACGCTGTGCATCCCTCGCCGGAGCCGCTCGCCCATCACTCTCGGTCGCGTCGTCGAGCTATAAATAGAGGCCACCCCCAGCCATTTTCTGCACGCCACTCACCTCCCCTCTTGCCACTGATCGGTCCCCACTTCTCCCCAGAGCCACGCGAGCTCACAGTCACCGGAATTTCACCAGAGCTGGCCGCCTCTGGAGTAGAAGGCCCCCGCTGATTGCGACCACCCCTGGAGCTGTCTCTACCGCCCCTGAGCTCACCGTCGACCACCAGTTCATTTTCCCCATCACCGTCGTCGCTAGAGCCCTGGTACGCCCCCTGAGCACCGCCAACGAGCCGCTAGGGTTATACCTCGCCGACGACCTGTCCGTCGTCGACGATGAGCCCTAGTCGTCGATCTTAGTTCTAATCTAACGGCCCACATCACCCCGTACCGCTTCGCGTGTTATGAGCCTCTGACCAGTGGACCCCCTGTCAGCTGTGCCCCGCACCGCGGAGTGTCACTGGGCTGGCCCGTTAGCGTTCCCACGCGACCTATTTAATTCAAATTAGGATTTTTCTATTTTAGTTAAACCTAGTTTTGTCCCCTAGTTTGAAATTCAATTCAGAGAGATTTACAAATCCAAATGGAGTGATTCCAATTTTGTTAGAAAGCTATTGAAAATATCTACCCAAGCCCGTTGGATTTAATTCAATTAGAGTTAGATATCTCACCTAGTAAAAATAACAAACAGAAGCATTTGCACCTCGCAACATTTTTATAAAATCAACCATGTTAGCTTTTGAGTTGATTCCAACTCTCAAAAATCACATTTAACCATACCTATCTGAATATGTAATAATATTAGGGTTTACATGTAGTGACTTTGGACTAGTACGAAAATAATGCTATATAGGCATTTCTAGTCACTTTAAATCATTAAATAATGAACTTAAACCAAAGTAATTGTGATCCAACCTTTAAATCACATTCCCACATGTTAGAATATGTGGTGATGACATGTGTCCACATGATCCCATATTTTAAGTGGTGAATATTAAATCTTAGTTAATTTTCAATGAGTAGAAATTACTTTTCTAAAATAAAAAGAAGGAAACTAGTTAATAAAACTTGTGATGCTTGTGATGATAATAGATCATAAAATGTGTGCCTTAGAGTGCTGATTAGACTAGTTAAGTATTGTTTGGTGATTGTGTACTCCGTATGTATTTATAGACATAGTACTGACCAAGCTTTCGAGGAGGAGGACTTATACCAAGAGGAGGAGGAAGAAAACTTCAACCACTGCACCAACCAAGGCAAGCTACTGTTAGAAAGCTAGAATTAAGTTAGATGACTTGAGCAAAGATGCTTTAGGCATGCTTGAGTTATACCCCTTTGACTATTATTCACCCCAAGTATTATTTTCCAAGCTTTACTTCCTTTACTTTACCCGAAGTTCTTTACTTGTTCTGAAGGTAGCATAAAGAGTATAAAACTTGACCTATATAGATAACCTTAGATGTCATTCTATGGCATTTGATTGATCCCATCTTCCACCTTAGTGAACACTCTTAACTTAGTAGTTTAGAGTAGATAAAAACTTGAGTCACTTTAGATGGGAACACTTGGTAAAAATTAATTATGAAAACCTTGGAATGATGAGTCATTCTATTGAGATGTTTTGACATGTGTTGAGAAACACAAATGGTTTATGATGGTGAAAATGTTGAGGCCTAAGCCTTAACCCTTTTATAAAAACTGATGGTTGGATTCGGATGCGATACCATTCCAAATTTACCGTACAACCACAATACCTGAATTGGGTAAGGCTTAGCTGAAAGTTTATATGCATTAGTATTAGTTCCCTCGCGGGAGAGGTTTGAGATGAGGCTACCTTTCAATGTTGTCCACCTATGCAGTGCCCAAGATGATAGATGGTCATGGTTGGGAGGCCATGCTCATAGGAGAGGTGCTTATACTAGGGTGTGTAAAGGAAAGGTTATGTTTGATTATCTGCATACTAAGTATGATGATTCAGGGTTATCTCTGTCAGATGTATCGAATCTTGTGGTGAAAGTGTACCACCTCTACAGAGTGTCAAACTATTCGAATAGCCGCGTTTGCGGTTATGGACAGTTGGAATGGCCATACTGTTTCGTTGTCAGATGTTTTCAAAATAACTTATGAATGAATGATGAATCTTGACTTGACCACAACAGGGTTGTGTTTATGACACTAGCTTCCCAGCTTAAGTGATTTTAGAACTTTACTTTATCTTTCTTTGCTTTTGAACTCAGCTTAGGTTTCAAACTTAACTTGATAGTTAAACTTAGAGTTAGTACTTTAACTTAGAACTATACTACTTGTTAGTGGTAGTTTGCGAGTACTTAAAGAGTACTCATGGCTTTTGTCCCTGGCTATTCTCATGGACAGACAATGAAGGAGACTACCAAGATGATGGCCAGCAGGACGGCTATGATAACTAGGACTATCTGCCTTCGTCAGCATTGCTTGTGCCCCTGAAGATGGATCCCACCGCTACGCTTATCTTTTATTCCGCTGCTTGTTGTATTAAGACTGGATCATGTGATCCTTTAGTTGTGTAAGACCTTATGTATGGTTTGTAATGGATGATGTACTGTGATATCCAATCTATTATGTCTCGCAAAAATGGTAATCCTGGGATTGCGAGGTATGGCATAACAGGCATCTAGGATTAAAAATCCGGGTGTTGACATGATGTTTCCGATCAATACAATTATAGCATATAAAATAAACATCTATCATATATGAGGAATACATAATAACAACTTTATTATTGCCTCTCAGGGCATATTTCCTTCAGTCTCCCACTTGCACTAGAGACAATAATCTAGTTCACATAGTGATAAATCTAACACCCATGGAGTTTTGGTGTTGATCATGCTTTGCCCTAGGGAGAACTTTAGTCAACGGATCTGCTACATTTAGGTCCGTGTGTACTTTACAAATCTTTATATCTCCATCCTTGACATGCTCGCGGATGGAGTGAAACCGACGCTTAATATGCTTGGAATTCTTGTGAGACCTCGGTTCCTTGGCGTTGGCTATGGCTCCATTGTTGTCACAATAGATCACCATTGGGTCCAATGCACTAGGAACCACACCTAGTTCCGTTATGAAGTCCTTCATCCAAACCGCTTCCTGCGCCGCTTCAGAAGCAGCAACATATTCCACCTCCGTCGTTGATCTAGCCACCACAGGTTGTTTGGAACTCCTCCAACTAACTGCTGCTCCATTCAAGAGAAATACGTATCCGGATTGAGACTTAGAGTCATCCGGATCGGTGTCAAAGCTAGCATCGACATAACACTTGGCGACTAGCTCTTCTTCATCTCCGTATACAAGAAACATATCCCTAATTCTTCTCAAGTACTTAAGGATATTTTTGACCGCTATCCAGTGTTCTAAACCTGGATCAGATTGGTACCTACTAGTCAAACTAATAGCATGTGCCACATCCGGTCTTGTACATAGCATGGCATACATTATAGAGCCTATGGCCGAGGCATAGGGGATCTTATCCATTATCTCTCTTTCTTCCGTCGTAGCCAGACTTTGAGTCTTGCTCAATGTCTTGTCTTGCAACATAGGTAAGAACTCCTTCTTACATCCGTCCATATTAAACGTCTTTAATAACTTATCAAGGTTGTACTCTGCGATAGCCCAATTAGGTGCCTTGATCTATCTCTATAGATTTTAATGCCTAATATATATGACGCTTCACCAAGGTCTGTCATCGAAAATTTGTTGTTTAGATAACTTTTAACACTGTTTAAAAGATCTATATCATTTCCAATCAATAATATGTCATCCACATATAATATCAGAAATGCCACATTTCTCCCACTCAAATTCTTGTAAATACAAGCCTCTCCATAAGTTTGGACAAATCCAAACTCTTTGATCACCTCATCAAAGCGGAGATTCCAACTCTGGGATGCTTGCTTCAGTCCATAGATGTATCGATGAAGTTTGCATACCCTATCAGCATCCTTAGGATTGACAAAACCCTTAGGTTGTATCATATACAACTCTTCTTCAATATTACCATTGAGGAACACAATTTTGACATCCATCTACCATATTTCCTAATCGAAATATGCAACAATTCCTAACATAATCCTAACCGACTTAAGCATCGCTACGGGAGAGAATGTCTCATCGTAGTCAACTCCATGAATTTGTCGAAACCCCTTTGCGACAAGTCGAGCCTTATAGATGGTCACATTACCATCAGCATTAGTTTTTCTTTTGAAAATCCATTTATTCTCAACGGCCTTTCGATCATGAGGTAAGTCCACCAAGGTCCAAACCTGGTTTTCATACATGGATTCCATCTCGGATTTCACGGCTTCTAGCCATTTGTTGGAATCCGGGCTCATCATCGCTTCTTCATACGTCGCAGGGTCATCTATTTCATCAATCATGAAATTCATAACATGATTCCCGTACAGTTCAGGAGCTGCACGTGTCCTACTTGACCTGTGAGGTTCGGTAGTGTCCTCTTTCAGAGTTTCATGATCAATATCATTAGCTCTCTCTTCATGAGGTGAAGTCAACTCTGAAACAATTTCCGGTGCTGTGTTACTCGCCATTTCATGAAGAGAAGGTTCAATAACCTCTTCGAGTTCTACCTTCCGAGTACTCACACCTTTCGCGGGAAACTCCTTCTCAAGAAAGGATCCATTCTTGGCAACAAAAACCTTGCCCTCAGATCTGTGATAGAAGGTATACCCAATCGTATCCTTAGGGTATCCTATGAAGATGCATTTTTCTGCTTTGGGTTTGAGTTTATCTGGCTGAAGTTTCTTCACATAAACATCGCATCCCCAAACTTTAAGAAATGACAGCTTAGGTTTGTTTCCAAACCATAATTCATACGGTGTCGTTTCAACGGATTTAGATGGTGCCCGATTTAAAGTGAATGCAGCGGTTTCCAGTGCATAACCCCAAAATGACAATGGCAAGTCATTCAGAGACATCATAGATCGAACCATATCCAATAAAGTACGATTACGACGTTCCGACACACCATGACGTTGTTGTGTTCCGGCAGGCGTGAGTTGTGAAACTATTCCACACTCTTTCATGTGTGTGCTAAACTCATAACTTAGATACTCACCTCCACGGTCGGACCGCAGCAATTTGATCTTTTTGTTACAATGATTTTCCACTTCATACTAAAATTCCTTGAACTTTTCAAAGGTTTCAGACTTGTGTTTCATCAAATAGATATATCCATATCTACTGAAATCATCCGTCAAAGTAACAAAATAATAATATCCACCTCACGTTGACACACTCATTGGTCCACACACATCAGTATGTATGATTTCCAATAAATCTGTCGCCCGTTCCATTGAACCAGAAAACGACGTTCTAGTCATCTTGCCCATAAGGCATGGCTCACATGTATCAAATGATTCAAAATCAAGTGATTCCAAAAGTCCATCAGAATGGAGTTTCTTCATGCGTTTAACGCCAATATGACCTAGACGGCAGTGCCACATATATGCAGATATATCATTATCAAGTTTAATCCTTTTAGCATCAACATTATGAATATGCGTAATACTACTATCGAGATCCAATAGAAATAAACCATTCAACATAGGTGCATGACCATAAAAGATATCATTCTTATAAATCGAACAACCATTGTTTTCATATTTAAAGGAATAACCACTTTGCATCAAACACGATCCGGATACAATGTTCATGCTCAGTGCAGGCACCAAATAACAATTATTCAAATTTATAACTAATCCTGATGGCATATGGAGAGGTAGCGTCCCGACAGCGATCACATCAACTCTTGATCCATTGCCGACCCGCATCTTGACCTCATCCCTTGCTAGATGTAGCTTGTTCCGCAGCCCCTGAATCGAGTTACATATATTAGCAACCGATCCTGTATCAAATACCCAGGTGCTACTGCGAGTACAAGTCAAGTACACATCAATAACATGTATATCACATATACCTTTGTTTGCCTTGCCGGCCTTCTTGTCCGCAAAATACTTGGGGCAGTTGTGCTTCCAATGGCCAGTCCCCTTGCAATAGTATCACACGGTATCATACTTAGGGCCAGCTCGGGATTTCTTTTCAGGTGCGGCAACAGATTTGCCACCCTTCTTTGCCTTCTGCTTGTCTTTCTTGTCCTTCTTGAAATCGGTGGTCTTATTGATCATCAACACTTGATGTTCTTTCCTAATCTCCACTTCTGCAGTTTTAAGCATCGACAAAAGCTCGGGAAGAGACTTCTTCATGCCCTGTATGTTATAGTTCATCACGAAGCTTGTGTAGCTAGGTGGCAGAGATTGGAGAACACGATGTATGCCTAAGTCAATGGGAATCGTTATTCCCAAGGACACAAGTTTATCGGCGTACCCAGACATTTTGAGTACGTGCTCACTAACGGAGTTGTTCTCCTCCATCATGCAGCTAAAGACCTTTTCAGAAGCATTATAACTCTCTATGGCAGCATAGGTATCGAAAATCATTTTCAATTCTCCCATGGTATCAAAGGCATAGCCATTTTCGAAACACTTTCAAAGTTCTGGCTCTAACCCATACAATATGCCGCAATGAACTAAGTTGTGGTCCTCCTGACGAGTTATATAGACATTCTTTTCCTTGTCAGGGGCATCAGGATCTGGTAGGGGGCCTAGCGGCGCCTCTAGCACATATTGCTTTTGTGCAGCAGTGAGGAGAATCCTCAAATTCATAGCCCAGTTGGTGAAGTTGCTACCATTCGCAGCAAGTTTCTCTTTCTCCACGAACACATTGAAATTAAAAGCAGGTGGTGCCATCTACAACAGAATTTGTAAAGTTTATTTAGACTAAGTTTATGATCGAGTGAGTTCAACTAATCCAAATTACTAATGAACTCCCACTCAAAAACGACATCCCTCGTGTCGTTTTGGTGATTACATGAACCAAATCCACTACACCAAGTCTGATCATCACGTGAGTCGGTGTAGCTTCAAAGGCGAGCATCTATATGGGCATCATATCAACTATATGACTCATGCTTAACCTTTCGGTCCGTGTTATGAGGCCATGTCTGTACATGCTAGCCTCGCTAAGTAAGAACCTTAGTATTCGCGTGTGTAAAACTGTCTTACACCCGTTATATGAAAGCGTAGAGTCGAGTACACCCAACCATCACGTGATGTCTCGAAACACGATCCATAGAACGATGCATACTTAAGAAAGAACACATTTTATCTTGATATCTAAATGAGGGATCATCTTACAATGCTACAAAAAGCGCCAAACTAGCAGTATAAGATGCTAACATCTAATGTGTAAAGTGAGATGATATGGTCCATGCATTTGATCTCTATCATTTGCATCGTGGTATGATCTCTATCATTCCTTTGTGTGTAAGGCCAAGGTCTATGGAACTTACACGTTGAGTGTGTTGTAAGAGTATCTATCATACATCTACTTACAACAATACCATATCAAGACACTAGCCCGGCAACGATCTAAATTAGACGCCTCTAATTTATCAATTGCAAGTTTTACATGGCTTAGGGCTTTCGGAGATAGAACCGGTCTTACCTACGAACATGAACCACAACGAGGATAACCAAGTTATTAGCAACTCATTGTAAATCAGATATTGACTATAGTAGGAGAGACAGACACCCGCTAGCCACTTATGCAAAACAAGTTGCATGTCAGTCGTGGAACCGGTCTCATGTACGATGACATGTAAGGTTGGTCCGGGCTGCTTCATCCCACTATGCCACCAATATCCAAAATACATAGAAGATGCAATAACATGATCATCATCACCCACATATAAACATATATGTACTACCCGTGCAAAGCACCTGCGCATAGATCAGGCTCTGATACCACTGTTGGGTTCGTAGCATAGAAAACAAAAAATTCCTACGATGAGAACTATACGCCAAGATCTATCTACTAGATATAGAGCAACGGGTGGACATACATCCATGGAGAACTTACCCTAGAATACAATGAGTTTTGTTAACGGGTAGGAACTCGTGGTTGATGTAGTCGTACACTTGCCGATCTCAAGATCGTGTGGAAGTCCGAGCGTCGCAAATCAGCAGCGCATCCATCCTCGCACACACGTTCAAGCCACCGGACAACCTCCACTTCCTCGCTCCAGCGATGCAGCGGAAGTAGCAACTCCTTCCAGACGAAATGCCACCAGGAATATGTATCTCGCTAATCCGAGACCATGGGGGAATAATTCTAGAGGGGGAGAGAGATCCTTCATGAGGAGGTGTGAGGAAGAAGGAGGAAGAGGGGGGCCTTTTATAGGAGGAGGGGGTACCCCCTCCATGGCCGGCGCCTCATGGAGGTGACCCCTCACCTCCTCCATTCATGTGGTGGTAACTCCCTCCACATTAAAATGCCTCTTCACATTCTCTTTTAAAGTCTCCACTTTAAATGCATTAAATTTCTCTAAGTTTAATGCTCTCTCATTTAATAAAACTCTTTTATTAAATTATTCAGAATTTTGTTAATTACTTTAATTAACAAACATTCACATAAAACCCCTTGCAACATTTCAATATCACATGCAGAACCACTTTCTGCAATTTCACCCGAAACAATTCTGATTTCTATCGAAACAATTCCTGCGCTTTGCAATCCTTTCGTCTGAAACATATGTGCTCCAAAATGGTGTCCCATAACCCTTAAGTGTGTCACCCTATGGTTCGCAAATAATGCAGACATGATTGAGACTCCTCTAAGATCAATAATCAGAAGCGGGACCTAGAGATCCATACTGACTCCTGCACATTCAACGATGACTTCTGTGATCGTGAGAACCTTTAATGCTAGTAACTTAATCCCTTTGTCTCATGATATAATACATGTCTGAGATTTGATCATCGGTATCCAAATACCTAGTTTGATCTTGTTACCAACATGCACTCTTTTCTCGTTCCCGTGATATAACATTCTAGTGATCACATCACTTGCTTGCAAGCTATCTTAATGTGATATCACCAAGAGGGCCCAAAGTATATCTATCCGTCATCGGGATTGAAAAATTCCACTCTTGATCCATGAGCCTCAACATAACACCTTCGTAGCACTGAACCCATCTTTATAGTCACCCTGTTAAGGTGTGACGTTTGATGTTATCAAGATACTCTTCTGGTGTTATCAATTAACATGATCTCATGGTCTAAGGATAAAGATTACTTCGTATGATGTTATAGCAATATAAACATAATGACTTGATTGTAATGTTATACTTCGGATGAATGTTCATCACATCATTTCACAAATGCTGTGACCTTGTTATTAACAACATCCAATGTCCATGATCAGGAAACCTTGATCATCTTGTTAATCAACAAGCTAGTATATAAGAGAGGCATAACTAGGAACCCTTTTTGTTTATTAAACACACATGTATTGATGTTTCCTATCAATACAATTATAGCATGCAAAATAAACATCTATCATATACGAGGAATACATAATAACAACTTTATTATTGCCTCTCAGGGCATATTTCCTTCACCAACTTTATAAACTGGTACCAACGCCTTAGGAACCTCCTCATCTTCCATGATCTATCATGTGTGCTACGAGAACTGCTAGAAGATTTTCTAGTGGGCTTCACCGGATTGCCGATCATGATTATCATGCTCAACATGACGCCTTCATTATAGTCAAATACACTATGGTTTATGTCATGGAGCCTGGTCTAGGAGTACGATTCCATGAGATTGAGGCCTTCATCCTGGCTAAAGAACTTAAGATGCTCTTTCCATCTCAAGTTAGAGTCATGGAGTTGGAATACATGGGTGAATTCCTCTCAACCAAGATGAGGGAAACGACCAGCCTAGAAGGCCACTTGGATATCATGGAAAGAATTCATGAGCGCCTTGTGGACATCATGGACTACTGGATGACCAACAAATTTGTGATAGATGTGTTGTTGCGCTCGCTATCCCACAACTACAAAGATGTCTTCTTGAACTACCTCGTTGAAGGGAAATAGTTTATCTTCCTTGAGTTCATGGCTCATATGAGAACCCGGAATGTAGTGCCCACTCCAGGAGTTGTCATCAATAGGAAAGGTATATATTTGATATACAAAGTTATAAATGTTTATTTTTCAAATACTTATAGAAGTTTACAAAGTATTTGATACTTGTACTGTTTTGTGAAAACAGGACCCGCTGCTTGAGAAGTGATTTAAGGAGTGGGTGTGACAACGCATGTTGATGGAAAATAAGATGCCAATGATGCTTTGCTTCAGAAGTTATCATTTGGATTAAAATATTTGAATAAATTTGTAAACAATGAGAGTGAACTACATTAGTGTGTGTCTTGCATTTGTAAGACAGTTATTCATATAAATTTGAGACAAATCAGATGTTTTATTTCGATGAGTAATATCTTTCATGTTCAAGGTTTTGATTATGAATGGATTAATCATATTTTTGATCTTGATGATAGAAATTTAAATGTTTATAAGATTGTGAAAATTCCAGAAGATATTCAAACTTAATAATGACATAATTTTAAATTACACCATTGTGTTAAGCCGTAATGGTATATATGAAAGGTTTCATAAGTGATGAAACCAAGGTCTTGAAGAAACTTGATGGTTTTACACATACAAACCATGCCCTGTTAGAAAAAATGACTAAAACTCCATATTTTCTCTGTGTCGAATAATTAGATATCATACATGATGATATCTTGTATTGTTCAACAAATGGTGGATATCATTATTTCGTAAAACTTCATTGTGAATCTATGCAAGTCTAAAAGTATTTGTTATGAACAAAGAATTTCAGAATGAAGAAGAATATTAACAAGAATACAAGACTTTGTGATTTGATCAAAACGACAAGTATTTGAGTTATGATTCAGGCATACAAGTATTGTGAAAAGTGTTTCATAAATTACAATGCTAAGAATATATCAATGTGTTGACATGTATAAAGAATTGTAATCATACCATATTAGATATCGTATGGTCTAAAGTAATTGTGAGGTCCCCGGATTTATCGTCCGAGAAATCCTTGTTATGCACATATCCACGTTCCCATGATCTGTGAGTTGTGGAACATAACCGACTAGTATCATTACATCATCCAAAACTTAACGAATACAAGACTTACATAAGTGCCATTATGGCTACATAATCTTCAGCAGCAAATCTTCATCAAACACAGAGCCCATTCGTGCCTTAACCTATAGGCAGCTGACTGGGAAGACGTCCTAGCTCGCATAGACGTCACCTTATCTTGCCATCTTCCAGATTCTGAAAGTCTAGCCAACTAAATAGCTAGGGAGAATGTCAGTGAGTACTTTGAATGTACTCGCAAAACCACCAGATAAGTTAAACAAGATAATGCAGTTTGGCTGTGGCGAGATAGCTCTATCTAGGGTTGTTTTTGAAATGCATAGATTTCTCTTGAAGATATGGCATCTCTATATATTTGTTGAAAAAGAGTCTTTAAAACATGTATCCATTTTATAAATCTAGATATGTCCATATCCTTGTTGAAAACCTTTTTCAAAATAGTTTTCGATAAAAACCCCTCCGAACATCTTCGACCATCTCTGGTCAAAACAAAGCCTTAATCTCAGGTCCTCTCAGGACCTCTATACTTTCATCCATATTTCCAAAACCACCATTTGGGGTAGTCCTAGCAATCACCTTTCCAACCGTCCTTGATCATGGACACCGTTATTCGAATAGATTATACTCAGTAGAGTTTGTACACTTTGCCCACAAGAATCAATAGAACCACCAAGACACAACCACGGGCCGCTCCACACGGTAAACGGGGGTTCGGATAATCAAGCGTAACTTTTCATTTGTCATCCCTAGCAAAGGTGGATTTTTCTTTTGGGTTTGTTCTCCCCGACAATGAGTATGTCGCGCCCCGCACCATTGTCCTGCCTTCCGTACACGTGTTGTAACTACCTCGGTGAATTACGCTCTTAGTTACATGCCTGGATGAACGAAAGTGGTTAAAATAGTACGGTGGGGCCCAGGGCCACTCACGGTAGACCTTTCGGTTGCCCTAACCACTTTCAGAACATCGGGCCAAGAACGAGCGGCGTAATCGGCAGGCGAAGGGATCAACTACATACACAAATGAGTATGTATGCAAGCCACATACAACAGTCCTCAGAGCCATTCCATCTAAAAGAAATAGAAATATTGCAACGCCATACGGCAAGATTCAAATATCCTTGATAGAGATAATAATTTAGGATAGCTCCTCATACAACAAACATCAGAGTATCAGGCGGAAGCAGAAATCAAGATCCAAGTACGGATAAGAGGCAAATCGGCATAAGATGCCACATAAATAAACACATCCCGCCCACATATCTCACCGATCCCCGTTCCCGGAATCTCTACACCAAGTGATCGTTGCCAACATCATCTGTCTCCTCCACCCAGTATCCATCTTGCGAATACACCTGTTCATCTGAATCAAACAATTTATCGTGTGAGACCCTAGGGGTACTCAGCAATTCTTTATGCCACTAAAGGGGACACAACCTGGGGTGACGCAATTGCAGCAAAAGATAATAGCTAACAATTCTATAGATACTCGCTAACCATCCGCCCAACCAATGATAGACGGATGTCCGTGAAGTAAGAACAATAGTTATAACGGTATAATTAACAGATCCATCCTCCTCCTCGCTTACCAACGAGGAAGCGGACGAACAACCCCCATCATCCATTGGCAGTTTTATTAACCATTCCATGAGTATTGCACTATTTACTAGTCAAGTACTTAGTCAAATTAAAAGCGGTACTTTAGTTATACTTGTCTATGATCGAGAAACTGTGCTCCAAGTCATCCATAACCGCGGACACGGCTTTCAGAAAGATTTACCCTGCAGGGGTGCACGAATAGCAACACAAACTCGATCAACCTCGGAAAAACCAACTCAAAACCCAATGAGGCATTCACGACAAAGCAATCACAGGATTCCGAAATATTTCAGGGGTCCACCCCAATAAGCTACCCGCAACGAAGTTGGCCGGCTCCGAGACGGACCCAGGGTTTGCGACGACGGCTGTAAACGACTGGGAACCCGAAAATATGACCAGGCTTGTCGTTACCGCGAAAACGTGGCGCGATCCAAAATAGTACAGGTGCTCCTCGCACAATCTTAAATAAAGCAGTAACATGGCATAAGTACAGGATAGTAATAAAGCCCCAAACTAATTGTGGCCCCAAGAAATAAGAATGAATCAAGCTCTGGCTCAGGGGGGTCCATAAGGCCTCCCGGATGTGGATAGTGGGAATAAACAAGGATCGGGAATCAAGTACTCGGGGTCCTACGGGACACAAGTGAGCATGAAAAACCAAATAGCAGATATTGCTCACCGGTGCCTCTTTCATTAGTTATCCTATTACTACTCAGGTTAAGTTGTTTAAGTACCTCGTTATCCATCAGACACTCACATACCCTACACATGCTTTTCTACGACTCGCATGGCTCAAACAACTCCTGTAGTAATGGCTCATGGGATGGAGGAACAAGCTTCGGTGGGGTTTAAAAGTAAAGGATATGCAGTACTTGGGATTCAATTTAATGCAATCGCGACTCAATGATGCAAGAATAAGATAGAGGAAATAGGTACTATATGTATGCAAGCATGAGGTAGTGCTTGCCTGGCAGCTCAGTTGAAGCGAGAGATGGATCTGGGTAGTACTCCTGTGATTCCTGGTAATTCTCCTGCTGGGCGTCTATTCGAAGAAGAACCAAACAAACAAGGGCCAACATAAATAAAGTGCACAAGCATATGAATTAAAATGCGACAAGCAAACAAGCATGCCATGATGAATGATGCACAATTTACATGGCATTAAAGTAGCATGGCATGGTGAGGTGTGGAATACAAGAATAAAGCATTTTATTATTTATTTGGTCCAATTTTGTTGTCATAAACAGTTCAGATGTTTAGTAATGACATGATGCATGCTTCAATTCAGAACAAGGACTGCGTAGATAGAACGGGCTTATCGCGCTGATCGATTTAGACATATTATTTGCCCAAATTGGAGTTATAGAATTAAAGTTATTAATTTATTAAGAAAAGGGCATTTTATTGTAATTTTAATCATCTCGAAATTTGAAAGGGTTCAAATAATATTTTGAATGGCATATTTGAATTCCTTAGATTTTTCAGATTCAAAAACATATATCATTTGTATTATTTGGAATTGTATTTTAAAAGTTATTTAAAATCTCATTTGAATTTGAATTTAAACAATTTC
Source organism: Avena eriantha (assembly GCA_910589775.1). Classification (NCBI taxonomy): domain Eukaryota; kingdom Viridiplantae; phylum Streptophyta; class Magnoliopsida; order Poales; family Poaceae; genus Avena; species Avena eriantha. The sequence continues at coordinate 351,342,433 of OU342741.1, forward strand.
TGAAATCATTTTTATTTTAACAGAAATGGCCAGGACTTTTTACACCCAGAGTATTCCAGCCCAAGCCACTGACGGATGGGGCCGGCGCAAACTGGACCCAGTGGTTCACGTTGCTCAACCGCGGCTTTTCTCACCACGGCGCTACCTAGCCGCTGCGGTCGACAGGTGGGCCAGCGAGGCTAGGGCCCATGTGCTAGGGGGGTAACCCGCAGAGACTGACAGGTGGGGAGCGTGCTGGAGCGTGGGTTGGTTATTCAAAACTGCAGGGGCGTTTTTGTAAACCGGACGGGAGGCTGACTAGTGGGCTCGGTTGGATCGCAGGTTTAGGAGACAAAAGGCTGGGGGGTAAATGCAAAATGGGGACCGCGGTACAGTTTTTCTTCCAGCGTTGTCTGACGAAACTGACGGGCAGCGCGGTGCAGCGAGGCAGGGACTCGAATTGGGGACCTGGCATGCACGGGCGGCGGCGGCTACCGCTGGGCTAGGGAGGGGTTGGTGTTAGGAACCACCGGCGCGGCTAGGTGTGTCTCTGCGACGCGGCGACGAGCAGACGCGCGCGCGACGCCGGTGCACAAAGGGTGTTCGGTGCAACGTCGGGCGCGGCTAGGGCTTCCCGGTGAGGCGGAGTATGTCTGGGCGGGAGAGGGACTCAACGCGGGGTGGTCAGTGGTGGAGGAACGGAGAGAGGTGCGGCGGATCGTCGACGGAGCTGGCGGCCGGAGATCTAGGGTTTCGGCGGAGCGGCGAGGGTGCTGGCTGGCGCTCCTCCTCCTCGATGGCGCGTCCAGGGAGAAGCAGGGGACTCTCCTCGATCTCCTCGACCACTTCCACGTCGCACACGCCGGTAGGAACGAGGGGTAGACGGCGGTACTAGCGGCGGCCGGCGAGAGACGTTGGCGTCGGAGAAGAAGAAGGGGAGGAGAGGGCAGGGCCCTGGGGTGGATCTGGGAGAGGCGGAGGAGCCGTGGGGAAGGAGGAAAAGAGACGGGGAAGATGCCGTGGGGCTCAGTAGAGAGGGGAAGATAAAGGTGGCTCGGGTGCAACCTTTCCTCCTTGTCCTCTCGAGCAGGGGCTCGGCATGGGAGGCCAGGGTAGGGTGGTGGAGGTTGCCAGGTAGGCCAGGGAGTGAGAGGCGTTCGGGGTGGGGCTAGCTCGGCAGCGAGAGAGAAGAGAGAGGAGACGGAAAGCTAGGGTGTAGCTAGGGCATGCTCGACATGGCTAGGGTTAGAGGTGGGGTAGATGGGGTAGCTAGGTGGGGCCTGCTGGCAGGGAGAGGGGATACCTCGGCATGGTGAGAGGAGAGGGGTGAGTGTTAGGTTAAAGGTTAGGGTTTGGGCTAGCACTAGGGTTAGAGGAAAATAGAGAGGTGTTAGAGTTTTGGGCATAACACACTTGGCCATTCATGGTTGGAGGGGAGAAGGAGAGGAAAAAGGAGGGCATGGACTAGGGTTTTACATGACTAACATCAAGCCTCACCAAGTGTGGTTATAACATGGAGGTAGGGATGGGAGAAAAAGATGGTGAGGGAAAGGTCCCACATGTCCATACATGGGTGCATGCACTTGTGAGAGAAAAAGAGGAAGAAGGATTGATGCACATGGCAAAGATACAAGATCAAGATGGAAAGAGGTTTAGAGAAAAAGAGAGCTCAAGAAGATGGTCCACTTTAAAAATCAAATAATAACCAAAAGAGAAACACATGGTGGTGATAGTTGCATGGCCCATGCAAAGTATTAAATGCCATGTTTAAATTCTTGTGAAAACAAAATAATAACATGGCATTATTCTTATGCATTCCCAAGAAGTGGAATAAAGGCCAAGCAAAAGAAATTATAGATGAATCCATACCAACCCACATGAGCTAGAGTAAATGCCAAAATAAGATAAAAGCCCATGGGTAATTAGGGTGGTGGAATTATAAGGTGGTGACAAAGAAAGGTGGTGGAGTTGAAATAAAAGATATGCCCCCAACTCAACTTGGGCATCAAGCATTTATCAAGAACCAAATACAACATATCAAGAGCCAAATACAATTAATAATGCATATGAGAGAAGAACCAAAAAGGAAAGGGTTTTATATGATGCTCAAATGCAAGGTGGCATGATGACATGAGCATGATATAATTATGATGCAACAATTATATGTAGGAAGTAGCATATATATAGACTAGGCTAGTAGCATTGCAATTGTTAGACAATTGGGATGCTACAACTCTCCCCCACTAAACAAGAATCTTGCCCCGAGATTCCTAGGAAAAAAAACAACACAAGGAGAGGCGGGTGCTCGGAACGAAGGTGACCCTCACGTTCCCAAGTTGATGAACAACGGAAATGGTGCGACCACTACACCTTGCAATATTTGCTAGCCTTGTTGCGAGTCTTGCGTTTTGCTTGAGACACAAAGGGTTAGAAGAATTGAAGGATTGTCATGAGACAAGAAGGATAGGATGAACATAGCTCCGGTTTTTCGAGAAACATGATAAAAGAAAAGAACCACTTGTTGAAAGAATTTGAAAGGACGGTATATCATGGATAAGAAAAGACACACCGTTAGGATTAAAGATTTACCGATACTGAGAGGATGAATCTTTGTCTCGCCGGAAGAAAGAGCTAGATTGGAGAGGTTTGAACCCTATGACAATAGCATTGTATCTTCTCTCGGATTAAAGGAATGGAGGTTGGGAAACATTATTGCCTTCAAACACCAAAGTTCCTTGATATCAACGGGAGTATTGAGTTAGACCTTATCGGATTGGATTCTTCTTGCGCCGGTAAGAACCAAAGGATCACGCAATTGAGGTGCGCGGATATAACTTCAAGAGAAAGAGGGGAATGCTAGCTTATGATAGAATCCTTAGAAGAAGTGGAATGTGGAATAAATTTGTGATTAATGGCATCAACCATAATTGGCTTTACCACAGAAAAAGAATTGATGAAACAAAGGGAGAGATAGTTTCCTTCCATCTTTTTTGGGAATGTCGAGCACCGGTAGAAAGACGAGGACAGAAAAGATTTTGCGTTTGTTCCCACCAGATAATTAAATTTTTTGCTCCGTGTAGAAAAGACGAGATCACCAACAAGAGATTATTGATTACTTTCTTCGAGAGAGCACTCCGGAAAACAAGGACGGAAGTAAAAGTATCGAGGGATAAAGGCCGCTTCTAACTTCCGTGGAATGAGTGAAATCACATCAATTCACCAATTCAATGTACAAGAGAGAATGATAAGAGTAGTGGTATGGTAGCTACTCCATCTCGCACTCAAAGCATTACTCCGCACATGAATAGGAAAACCATGCAACCCAACTCCCAAAACAGACTGAAGATATTGACAAGAACTCATGGAACTCCGTAAGAAAACAAGGGTAGATGTAAATGATTCGCTGGATCCAAGATAGATAATGATGATGATGTTGTCGTCATGTCGGAAGATCCAGAAACTCTGGAAAGATATGAAGAAGATTATGGAGAATAGCTGCAAGATTCAATAGGTAGAGAAAGGATAGCACTAGCTTGAACAGATGGATTACAAAATATCTGAAAGTCTTCATGGCCTCTGGTGGATTGAGCATAGACGATAGAACGGGAGGGTTTCAAAAGATTACTTAACGAGACAGAGGTGAAAAGAACCCCATGTTCTTCTTGAAATGATTGAGAGAGATTTAGCAGTCTTGAGGAAATCTTCAGCGGAATGACGATGATAACTCGCCAACAAGGAAAAACTCCGGGTTTGATTGAAGATGGAGGATGGAATTAACAATGGACTTACTGATTCCAGAATTGAAGCGATCTATTTAGCAGAATGTTGTGGTCGAGATAGGTGACTTCAAGAAGCCAGAATTCACACTTTGAGAACTTTGCACACAAGCAGTGCTCTCGAAGCTTGAGAGAAAGAGACATAGATGATCTTCCATGTTCTTCCATTGATATAGAATAAGAAAGCATATCATGACGATATACCACCATTGATTAACAAGATATTCCCAGAATACCAAGTTCAAGAGGTGAGAGAAATGAACAAATGCTCGAAACACTTCCTGAGCTCCACGCTCTTTGAAAGATCAATATTAAGAGCACGGGATCATGTTGAAGAAGATGCACTGGCAGAATAGATTATCTGGTCCTTCGGAAGAGAACAAGAAATGCCAACTGGTTCACATCGTCGATTGGATCGCCGGTTACAAAGATAAAGAGATCTTGGATAAGAAACGATGATAGCTCATACCTTAAGAAAAGCTATCACAGGCGAAAAGATGCAATTCCCTTGTATCAAAGAGAATTTTGCAGATATGGAGTTCCAAAAAGATGTGAAGCCTGATAAACAGATGATAGACCACTGTAATGCCTTGAGAACTCTGGATTGCCAAAGATACTTGAATATGCATAGATATGATTACGGTGTAACTCAATCACAGGACATAACCACCACCATTTGGAGGATTGTGTCGATAGTATTGACCATACTCCACTCATGATAAGTGTCATATAGCTTTGCCGATAACCAAAATACGATCACAAGCATCGGATCAACACATGTTATGTATTTAGCCCAGAAGAATTGATGATGAAGTAAAACTCCAGGATTAAGCGTCGGTGACAAAAGAATGAGTTAGCATGGACATGCCGATAAAAGGAAGATAGATAATGTTTCACACACGACTGAAGAGGAGTGTGGAAACACATATGTATCAAAGAAAAAATTTCCGCATTTTTCGGCATTAAAATACTAATAAATGCGCAAAACCACTTATCAGATAGGGATTAGCAACTCCACATTCTGTGAAAACATGCTGGAAGGAAGAACACCCTTAACAAGATGGCACCGGTTAACCAAGAGTCGGATAGATGGCGTCAGTTAACAAAAGCCTGTCGGTATGGAACGTACCAACAGTTTATAACCAAAAGGCAGATAGAGATAACATTTGGATGCAACAGATAGACAAAAATTCACACACACACACAACCTATGGTACTACGGAACCCCGAACACGTGAATCCTAGTTTGAATTTTAGAAGAGGATTGAAAACGTTACACTTCCTTACCAGAAAAGGGTGGGTGGGTGGGTAAGAAGAAAAATGGAAGCAATCCTACTCTCACGTTTTGTTTTTCCCTAGTATACATAGCTACCAAAAATATTTGCTAGACTGACAACGACCATTTGGCTGAGACCCTGAAGGGCGGGATGGCTCTGATACCAATTGTAACTACCTCGGTGAATTACGCTCTTAGTTACATGCCTGGATGAATGAAAGTGGTTAAAATAGTACGGTGGGGCCCAGGGCCACTCACGGTAGACCTTTCAGCCGTCCTAACCACTTTCAGAACATCGGGACAAGAACGAGCGGTGTAATCGGCAGGCGAAGGGATGAACTACATACACAAATGAGTATGTATGCAAGCCACATACAACAGTCCTCAGAGCCATTCCCTCTAAAAGAAATAGAAATATTGCAACGCCATACGCAAGATTCAAATATCCTAGATAGAGATAATAATTTAGGATAGATCCTCATACAACAAACATCAGAGTATCAGGCGGAAGCGGAAAACAAGATCCAAGTACGGATAAGAGGCAAATCGGCATAAAATGCCACATAAATAAACACATCCCGCCCACAGATCTCACGGATCCCTGTTCCCAGAATCTCTACACCGAGTGATCGTTGCCAACATCATCTGTCTCCTCCACCCAGTATCCATCTTGCGAATACACCTGTTCATCTGAATCAAACAATTTATCGTGTGAGACCCTAGGGGTACTCAGCAAGACTTTATGCCACTAAAGGGGACACAACCTGGGGTGACGCAATTGCAGCAAAAGATAATAGCTAACAATTCTATAGATACTCGCTAACCATCCGCCCAACCAATGATAGACGGATGTCCGTGAAGTAAGAACAACAGTTATAACGGTATAATTAACAGATCCATCCTCCTCCTCGCTTACCAACGAGGAAGCGGACGAACAACCCCCATCATCCATTGGCAGTTTTATTAACCATTCCATGAGTATTGCACTATTTACTAGTCAAGTACTTAGTCAAATTAAAAGCGGTACTTTAGTTATACTTGTCTATGATCGAGAAACTGTGCTCCAAGTCGTCCATAACCGTGGACACGGCTTTCAGAAAGATTTACCCTGCAGGGGTGCACGAATAGCAACACACACTCGATCAACCTCGGAAAAACCAACTCAAAACCCAACGAGGCATTCACGACAAAGCAATCACAGGATTCAGAAATATTTCAGGGGGCCACCCCAATAAGCTACCCGCAACGAAGTTGGCCGGCTTCGAGACGGACCCAGGGTTTGCGACGACGCCTGTAAACGACTGGGAACCCGAAAATATGACTGGCCTTGTCGATACTGCGAAAATGTGGCGCGATCCAAAACAGTACAGGTGCTCCTCGCACAATCTTAAATAAAGCAGTAACATGGCATAAGTACAGGATAGTAATAAAGCCCCAAACTAATTGTGGCCCCAAGAAATAAGAATGAATCAAGCTCTGGCTCAGGGGGGTCCATAAGGCCTCCCGGATGTGGATAGTGCGAATAAACAAGGAACAGGAATCAAGTACTCGGGGTCCTACGGGACACAAGTGAGCATGAAAAACCAAATAGCAGATATTGCTCACCGGCGCCTCTTTCATTAGTTATCCCATTACTACTCAGGTTAAGTTGTTTAAGTACCTCGTTATCCATCAGACACTCACATACCCTACACATGCTTTTCTACGACTCGCATGGCTCAAACAACTCCTGTAGTAATGGCTCATGGGATGGAGGAACAAGCTTCGGTGGGGTTTAAAAGTAAAGGATATGTAGTACTTGGGATTCAATTTAATGCAATCGCGACTCAATGATGCAAGAATAAGATAGAGGCAATAGGTACTATATGTATGCAAGCATGAGGTAGTGCTTGCCTGGCAGCTCAGTTGAAGCGAGAGATGGATCTGGGTAGTACTCCTGTGATTCCTGGTAATTCTCCTGCTGGGCGTCTATTCGAAGAAGAACCAAACAAACAAGGGCCAACATAAATAAAGTGCACAAGCATATGAATTAAAATGCGACAAGCAAACAAGCATGCCATGATAAATGATGCACAATTTACATGGCATTAAAGTAGCATGCCATGGTGAGGTGTGGAATACAAGAATAAAGCATTTTATTATTTATTTGGTCCAATTTTGTTGTCATAAACAGTTCAGATGTTTAATAATGACATGATGCATGCTTCAATTCACAACAAGGACTGCATAGATAGAACGGGCTTGTCGCGCAGATCGATTTAGACATATTATTTGCCCAAATTGGAGTTATAGAATTAAAGTTATTAATTTATTAAGAAAAGGGCATTTTATTGTAATTTTAATCATCTCGAAATTTGAAAGGGTTCAAATAATATTTTGAATGGCATATTTGAATTCCTTACATTTTTCTGATTCAAAAACATACATCATTTGTATTATTTGGAATTGTATTTTAAAAGTTATTTAAAATCTCATTTGAATTTGAATTTAAACAATTTCTGAAATCATTTTTATTTTAACAGAAATGGCCAGGACTTTTTACACCCAGAGTATTCCAGCCCAAGCCACTGACGGATGGGGCCGGCGCAAACTGGACCCAGTGGTTCACGTTGCTCAACCACGGATTTTCTCACCACGGCGCTACCTAACCGCTGCGGTCGACAGGTGGGCCAGCGAGGCTAGGGCCCATGTGCCAGGGGGTAACCCGCAGACACTGACAGGTGGGGAGCATGCTGGAGCGCGGGTTGGTTATTCAAAACTGCAGGGGCATTTTTGTAAACCGGACGGGAGACTGACTGGTGGGCTCGGTTGGATCGCGGGTTTAGGAGACAAAAGGCTGGGGGGTAAATACAAAAGACCGGCGCGGCTAGGTGTGTCTCTGCGACGCGGCGACGAGCAGATGCGCACGCGACGCCGGTGCACAGAGGGTGTTCGGTGCAACGCCTGGCATGGCTAGGGCGGGAGAGGGACTCACCGCGGGGTGGTCGGTGGTGGAGGAACGGATAGAGGTGCGGCGGATCATCGACGGAGCTGGCGGCCGGAGATCTAGGGTTTCGGCGGAGCGGTGAGGGTGCTGGCGGTACTGGCGCTCCTCCTCCTCGATGGCGCGTCCAGGGAGAAGCAGGGGACTCTCCTCGATCTCCTCGACCACTTCCACGTCGCACACGCCGGCAGGAACAAGGGGTAGACGGCGGTACTAGCGGCAGCCGGCGAGAGACGCTGGCGTCGGAGAAGAAGTAGGGGAGGAGAGGGCAGGGCCCTGGGCTGGATCTGGGAGAGGCGGGGGAGCCGTGGGGAAGGAGGAAAAGAGACGGGGAAGATGTCGTGGGGCTCAGTAGAGAGGGGAAGATAAAGGTGGCTCGGGTGCCACCTTTCCTCCTCGTCCTCTCGAGCAGGGGCTCGGCGTGGGAGGCTAAGGTAGGGTGGTGGAGGCTGCCAGGTAGGCCAGGGAGTGAGAGGAGTTCGGGGTGGGGCTAGCTCGGCAGGGAGAGAGAAGTGAGAGGAGAGGGAAAGCTAGGGTGTAGCTAGGGCACGCTCGGCATTGCTAGGGTTAGAGGTGGGGTAGATGGGGTAGCTAGGTGGGACCTGCTGGCAGGGAGAGGGGACACCTCGGCATGGTGAGAGGAGAGGGGTGAGTGTTAGGTTAAAGGTTAGGGTATAGGCAAGCACTAGGGTTAGAGGAAAATAGAGAGGTGTTAGAGTTTTGGGCATAACACACTTGGCCATTCATGGTTGGAGGGGAGAAGGAGAGGAAAAAGGAGGGCATGGAGTAGGGTTTTACATGACTAACATCAAGCCTCACCAAGTGTGGTTATAACATGGAGGTAGGGATGGGAGAAAAAGATGGTGAGGGAAAGGTCCCACATGTCCATACATGGGTGCATGCACTTGTGAGAGAAAAAGAGGAAGAAGGATTGATGCACATGGCAAAGATACAAGATCAAGATGGAAAGAGGTTTAGAGAAAAAGAGAGCTCAAGAAGATGGTCCACTTTAAAAATCAAATAATAACCAAAAGAGAAACACATGGTGGTGATAGTTGCATGGCCCATGCAAAGTATTAAATGCCATGTTTAAATTCTTGTGAAAACAAAATACTAACATGGCATTATTCTTATGCATTCCCAAGAAGTGGAATAAAGGCCAAGCAAAAGAAATTATAGATGAATCCATACCAACCCACATGAGCTAGAGTAAATGCCAAAATAAGATAAAAGCCCATGGGTAATTAGGGTGGTGGAATTATAAGGTGGTGACAAAGAAAGGTGGTGGAGTTGAAATAAAAGATATGCCCCCAACTCAACTTGGGCATCAAGCATTTATCAAGAACCAAATACAACATATCAAGAGCCAAATACAATTAATAATGCATATGAGAGAAGAACCAAAAAGGAAAGGGTTTTATATGATGCTCAAATGCAAGGTGGCATGATAACATGAGCATGATATAATTATGATGCAACAATTATATGTAGGAAGTAGCATATATATAGACTAGGCTAGTAGCATTCCAATTGTTAGACAATTGGGATGCTACACGCGTATACCCAAACCACAGCTTGGCGTATACCTTAAATTTGGTGACTCCACTTCCTTCCGTACTACCTAAGTCATACCATCCGCGAGAGACCCAATTGTTGCACCGGCACTCTTCCCGAAGCAAGCTCACTCTTGCTAAAGCAAGCTGCAGGCTCCAGATCCGTACACATGTTAGCGAACCCACTCGGAGTTCACGAGATTTCTCCCAATTAGCAGTGTACAAGCTTCCCCGGCTAAAGAGAACTAACTACGAGCTAAGCCCCAGCTCCTGGGGTAATGTGGTTGCATGGATAAATTGTTCTGGTAAAGGCGTAGAACATCCCTTCTCTTTCTCTTGTTCATCTTTATCATGCTTCCTCATCACTTTTATTTCCTTAAAACATCCACTTGGAAGCGATGCCTCTTCCCAAGGGTTTTTCCAGAACATTTTCAAGACATTTTTAGCGGGGTAAATCCCCAAAACTGTTTGCTTTATCAATCCCGGAGTCTCCAATGAGGTAGGATGCTAACCATCATACTCTCGTCCTAAAGGGATAAGTGGTAGGTATACAACAGGGTGGGTGTCCTATGGGACACCATGTCGTAACTTGGAGGATCCAAGTTATTATCGCAGTAATAGTGAAACAAAACGTGCGGGTAATAATGCAATTTATGAAGGAGATACAAAACAGGTAAATAAATGAGTAGGACAAATATCGGAATTCAGGAATGGTGGCTTTCCTGTGATTAGTAGTATGTCCCTGGACTTCTCTTTAGATAACCAAGAATACCAATAATAATAATAATAAGAGGCTTCCTTCTTCTCAGTGTCACATAATCGCAACTATCGCCGTTATCGAGCAAACATGCATACAAGCAATACATAAATCAATAAAAGTCATCCAAGCATCAAAACATACATCGAGCAATGCACAATACAATTTTACGAATTAGTAGGTTTTGAGTAGTTGGATTTAGGCAAGTGGAATTAATTGAAAGGCATTTGAGGGTTTTCTTTAATGATTTGGCGGCCAGAACTACTTAATTGAGGGGTTTTAATCCAAGGTCTAGGTTCTGTAGGATATCCTTGTATAAAAGTTATACTATTAGATAGGTACTGATAATATGAAACCAAGAAAAGTGGTTTCACTATTTTATCAATTTCCTTTGATTTATTATGCATTTTCTAGGGAAAAACTCTATTTTTAGGAATTAATTCACAAGAAATATTCTGTAGGTCCAAAAATCATTTCCTTGGATGTTTAAGTAGTGTTTGATGGACTGATTAACTGTGAGTTGGAATCACTTCAAAGAAATTAGAAGAATGCCCTCAAGAAATTCCCAAAGTAAAATCTGTAGTTGTGTTGTCTTTTTCACCATATTTATTCTACAGAAGCTATTGATGTTATTCCAAAGGAACATGGTAGGTATATAGAATACCCTTACGTAGAAATTGGAATCACCCTTTTTGGATGAACAGAACTTCTGTAGTGATTTTATTGGTGAATTAAACATACACAAAATAGTTTAATTTATAATAAATCAAAGATAGCTCAATAAATACTGGGCTCCTAGTATTTGATATATGCTATGTTTTATCAATTATGAGAGTTTTAAGTAGGCCAGTACCTATTTTTACTTGACCTAGAGAAAATCCTAGTTGCAGAAATGGCTGGTTTTTGTTATTTTTATTATGGGCAAAATAAGAAACCATTTTAGACAAGGCCAGAGGTACCTGCAAGGTATTAGTGATAGCTTACATTACCCACGGTTTCATGTCATTTGGATATGTTGAACTTACTGAGTGATTTATTTACTACAACGCATACATGTTAGTAGATTAAATCTCAAAAAATAAGGAATATTATTTTAGTCATGTGGTTTGTTCTACATGTTAGGCAAAACATGTGTTTACAAGTATAAATTTGGATTTGGCCAATATTTGGTGGTTTCCATTTTTGTTTGGATTTATTTCGAACAAGGGGTTTAATCAGATCTACAAAAAGAAAAAGGAAAAAGGGAGGTGCGTGGGCTTCATCTGTGGGGGAATGGGCCACGCCAGGGGAATTCGACCCATGGGGCGAGCTACGTGCAGGAGGGGGATTTAAAATCCTGCACTGCAGGGCCTGGCTGTCGGCGACGGTGTGGCGAGCTATCTGGGCCGCCCATTTAAGTGGGATCCAACGGCGAGGAGCCATCGACCTCCTTTGGACACAGGGACTGCGGCCAAACCCTAACAACGACGGGTGGTTCAAGGAAGAACATGGAGGCTCACTAGGGGCTCGAGAGGTGCAGGCGCAGGCGCAGGGCGATGCGATGTTTCAAGTCGGGCCCGGAGAGGGGTGGAAGGGGGTATGGTGTCGGGGAGACGCTCAGGTCCGAGTTACGCCGGCACAAGCTTCAGGTTCACCGAGAATGCCTTTAGGGTTCACTGCATGTCAGAGATAAGGATGGGGTTAGCTTTTGAATAGAAGGGGGAGTCCCGGGAGATGACATGCAAGGAGAGAGTGCAAGGGGTGGAGGGGCTATGCTCTGATCTTCTCCATGGCTGGGAACTTCCCTTGCTTTCTTTCTCGGGCAAGAAGGGGCATGGGAGAGGGAGTGGGGGTACAGGAAGAGAGGGAGGAAGCAAATAAGGCAGGGAGGGGGTGTTATGCTAGCCTTTCTCCTTATAAACCGAAGAGGGTTGGTGTAGAGTGGACTATTTCCATTTGAGGGAAAGGGGGGTGCTACTCAGATAATGGCCGAGGGAGGAGGTGGAGGGGTGAGGTGGGACACTGCGATCGAGTAGTGAGTGGTGGAAGATGTGGTGTGGCTGCTGCCCCTTTATTTTGGCTTTTATTAAAAGGTCATGCCTCTCCCTTTCCAAGCATGTAAGGACAAGAGCGGGGGCTAGGGTTTTCTATAGTAACTCTATTGTAGCACATGACCAGGGGAAGTGTTGTTGCTGGGGTGGTGTATTAGACAAGTTTGGAGGTAGGTTGGATTTGATTTAGCTCAAGTTTTGATTGTTTTGCAAAATTTGATCACATGAATGCTTGTGAAGGAGTTAAAAAAATTGCATTGAGAAGGGTGGGGAGATGGTACTGGTAGTTGGGTATGGTCAAGGTACATTCCTAGGATTTATTTGGGATATTTCTGAGGGTTGTTAGTCCTCTTAAATCCATTTATTCAAAAAGTGCAGAAGTGGTTTATAGAAGCTCATTTGATATTTTTACATTTAACAAGGTTGGTTTTTAAAGTGAGATTGTTCCAAATACCATATCACACATTAGGGAATTTTCTTGGAATTTATTTAGGAGGAAAAGTATTTTTAAGGATTTATTTCTTATTTCTTTCGTTTAAGAAAAAAAGCAAAAAAATAATAATCTCAAAAATATTTACTTTTTAGATTAGGAGGTAGGATATGATATATAGGCATCAAGTGTGCCCTGCTTTGGCAAAGTAGTTTGGAGAAAAACAAACTTGCCTTTATAGGAAAGATTTTCGAGAAATTTGCAAGGAATGGAATTTAAATAGATTGAGGTTCCAAATAATTACGGAAATTATTTGGCAAATGGTTTTATTCAAGGTGGTTGATGTCACTTGATCCGTCTATCATTGGCAACTTTGAATTTGCAAAAAGGGACTTGGTTATGGAAAAGAACAAGGATTAGAGGATCTAGGGCATTGATATTTTTATGCCACCTAAACTTGGTTGAATTAGGGAGCTCAGAGATCCCCTTGGAACATGGGATATATGGATAAATATAACAAGTTGATTAGATTACCATCGTAAAAGAAGTGGAGCTTGATCATGCTTGAGTGCTCCAAGAATTGATTTCAAACTTTGAATAAAAGAAGGCTGCCACAACGGGTTATCAAATAGCCTTCAAAACCTTGTGGGTTTTGGAAGCACAAGGATCCAATTGAAGCAAGTGAGGTAGGTATTGATAGACATTTATTAGTATAACACAACAAAACCAAGGGTTGGTCAAGAGGTGATAGTATGAGGATGTGAGCTTCTTCCAAAGTAGGCTAGTTCATAAGATTGGCAGAATTTATTATTTTCTTGCCTGCAAAACCATCAAGAACAAGTGGGTTGGAGGATGAAATATCCAAGGTAAAAAGTGGGCCTTGGTAGTTCTTATGATGGTCTTCAATATGGTTCAAGTGCATTTCCAAAAATGCACAAGGGTTGAGAAATAGAGAGTTCTAAGGATGTGATACTATTAACAGTTTTCTAGACTGTCATTTTTGGCATAATTGGAGATTTTGACTAGAATATAAGAGAGGATGGTTTTGGGATGGCTTCCCTCAAGGATGTATTAGGGTTGATATTCTTGGATTAGTTATATTCTCGATGCTAGTTGATGAGTTCCTAGGGTAGATCACACTACTTCCTAAGCAAACAAGCTAGACAGTAGATCAAGGCAATTCATCTTTCAATCAAATCAAACTACTACATGGGTTACCATCAAGCCTAGCTTGGGGTACGTATGGGTATGTTGAAAGGTTGGAGTTTGAATAGGGTGAGGGTCCTTGGTATTTCTACCAGGAGTAGGATTCAAAAGCTTTATAAAAAGGTTTTGGAAAAACCTAGAGATAAGAGTAGTTGGAAGTCCTGTCTAGAAAACATAGAAGATTATATCATGTAGATCTCCATAATTTTGTTAATAGAAGCTACTAAATTAGTTTGGTTTGCAAAGGCATCTTGACTTAGGTTTTGAAATGCCAGAACATTTGAGAATATGCAAAGTGAGCCAAGAAAGTTTTGTTAGATAGCGTTAGTCAACTGATGCTGAGGTAAGGAGTATATCATATGCTATACATTCAGATGCATAAGCACAAACAAACAACAAGCAAGCACTGCATTGCTAAACAATAAAAAGTTTTTGTTTCCCCCTGATTTTTGCATTCTGGACAACTAATCAGGGTTGCTGAAATTGGGGTGTTACAGACCTTTACCCCTTAAAGAATCTCGTCCCGAGATTCGGGAGGGTGGGGTTGGGGAAAATGTGTCGAGGGGTTGTAATATGTCGGTGGTAACTCGGCGATATTAGGTTTACCGCAGGATTTCTACATTAGTACCTGGTTTGTACTGGTTTACTTCTACTTCCTTAAGTGGTTGAGAGTCTAGTTTTAGAAGGTGCTCCAAATTGGTCTTCAAAAATGTTGGTGTAGTCCTAGCGTAGCTTCAGGAGGTAGGCTTCGATCAAACGCTTTATTCTATTAAAGTGGGAAGGACGTAGTCTTTCCCCCTTAGGGTTAAACTAGGTAGCTCGGAGAGTTCTAAGTCAAGGACACTCTTATTACAAACACATGGGGCGACAAAAGATGATTCCTGAGATTGGCATAATGACAGCATAGATAAAGGTGACCTCATAGGTGTCGCTCAAAACATAGAAGTAGTGATCAACTTGAAACTAACATTCCAGACTTCAAGGGGGGAAGGGAATGCTTATCCTAGGACTAGTAGTCCTAACTTTTATGTCTTGTTTAATGATGACGTGATGATTCTAAAGGTGTTGCTTGATTTCCAGAGCTTGAATTGCAGGGTTGCTGGGGGCTAGTTAGCCTTCTTCCTGCTGAGAGTTGGGGTTGGATACAGAGGGCGAAGTATGCGGCCAGATCATGAGGTCCTTACGGCCTTCTTTTGCCGTAGCCGGGGACTGATTTTTCCAAGGCGTGGCTGGCTGTTTCATAGAAAATAGCTTTTTCGAGTGAGAAGACGCTTCTGTTCCTGAAGCTTCTTGTCTTCCGCGGTAAGAACCTCCCGACACTTCTTGTTTTTCCAAGGAGCGGAATGAGGGAGAGTTATAGGAACTTTCGATGTCGGGGCCACCTGTTGCTTCATGGGTCATTGCCAAAAGAAGTGACCTGGTTGGCTGTAGGTGAAACAAGCACGCTGCTCAGTCTTAAGTTCTCCTAGGGTTTGCTTCAGAATCTTATTGATGGTAGCTGGTACATTGGGATTCACTTTTGTAGAGGCATTGACTTGATCACGCTGGGGCATTCTCGGTTGTAATTACCTAGTTGATCACACGAGTAACAGGTACCTTGCTTTGGACATGCCTTTCTTGATGACTTCTCAACTATTACACAAGGAAGTTGACGAGTCTTGCCAATCATAAGATATAAGGGGCAGTCGGCAGGAACATGGTCTTGACCTTCACAGAGGAAACATGTGATAAACTGGGTTGGGCAATCCTCTGGATAATGGAGTGCCCTGCAGTTCGGGAAGTTACCCAGGAGCTGGCTGGCTTGATTTCCTTCTTCCCCGCAACGGCTACATGCCTTTTTCGAGTTTCCGGTCATCATGGCCGTCTTGAGAGAGTTCTTGTTGGTGGTATGCTTCCCGGTTATGGGAGTAAGCTATGTTAAACGGTTAGCTTTCAGAGATCAACTCAGAGGGATTAATGGGGTACAAAACTATAGGATAACGATTTTGGTCTAATCAAGCAGATCCATCCGAGGGTCTAGGTCTCACGAGGTGTAATTAGCGGGGTACCAGCAGTCATCTAGCATTCATGAGAAATACTATACGTTGGGAGATGTGTTCATTTGGGGCGTTTTTATTCCGGTTTGGGTATGATACAACATCTTGGGTAAAACACGCAAGAGATAAACATCAAAACAAGCATAGGAATCCAACAAAGTTATTACAGAACAAGCAAGTCTGCACCCGAAGGTGTTAATAGTACTTAAGCATCACAAAACGTGTTCAAGGATGATACATGACTCTACCCTATTGCTAGATGGGCAAGTACAGTAGTGCGGGTGACAACTCGAAGGGTGCATTTGCGGAGTCATCGTTGGCTTCTGGTGGAGCAGTGGAGGTTTCCTGCACATCCTGGATGGGTTTGAACCTACGGATATACTGACGGGTGGTGATGCACTTCCTGCCTCTCTTGGGAGCATCTTCCCTCGAGGTTCCTGATGGCTGTGATAATACAACACTTTTTAGCAATATAAATTGTGTCATTTTCCTATCATATCATGCTCCATCTAACTATTGCTATGCCTGATATGCATGATTACTTGTTTTTATTAAATTAAATATGAGCTTTGCACATTTAGTAGTTTAGGTAGAATTGTATCCAGCTGCCTTGTCTTTGACATGTGTGTAGGTGTGATAATGATTATGGATAAAGCAAAGGCAAAAGGAACAAAGAGTGCATAGTATGGAGGAGCTGCAGGGACCAAACTTAGCCATTTGAGGTGTTGAAAAAGTGAATTTTCCAACTTCTCAAAATAAATATTCAAGAGCACATGGTTGTAGCCCTCGATGATACGAATTCAACGAGCCCAAGAACACCCAAAACAAAGTTGGTATGAAGAAATGGCGACCAAAATACTAAAGAGTACCGAAGGTTTAACGACCAACTATACGGTGGGAGCAAAAATTGTGGTTGTATAGCTCCGCATAGTTTCCAAAAAGGTTGCAAACGACAGGATTTCGCCCTCCGGAAGTTCCAGAACCTTCCCTAAGTCATATGACGGTATTGGGGGAACCCTAGGGCACCCCCAAGGCCTATATAAAGGAGGGAGGAGTTAAAGAAGAGAGGAGGAAGCCACCAGACACCATTTACAAGATCTAGATCCCATCTAACGCCTCCATGGCGGTGCCCTGCCGCTTTCACAACCTCTACAGCTCCACCAAGATCCAGATCTTGATCAACACCATCAAGCCATCCAAGCAAGAAGAGGAGGAGAAGGAGGACACCACCATCACCACGCCGAAGCCACCATCACCGTGTTGCCATCACCATCTCCATCGCCGCTACTCCTTCATCCTTCCCCATCATGATCTCTGTGATGGGTCGTAACATGGCTTGAAACCCCTTTTATTAATTTTATGATGATTTGAGTAATTGAAGTGTGGTGTGTTCTTGTTAATTAATATGTTTGTACTTTCTCTTTACATTGTTCTATTCATGATATTATTCTAGTGATTGGAGGCGTCCAATCCATTGTTGAGGAATTTACTAGGGATTCACGGAGTGTCACAAAACTTATCATTAGTCTCTGCTCTTCCATGGGTAGAACTAATAGGCTATTTTCTATAAGTGATTTGCGGAGGCAATAGGAGCTTAGGATGCACCACCTAGAGTTTCCTCAAGATCACTCATGATATAGATAGGTATAGTGTTGCGAATTGCTTGACCCCAAAGTGACAGAGGGGATATCTTGTGACTACCACACTTTCTTAGGAGTACGGTTGTCCATAGAACTTAATGCCTTTGCTTTGGTTTACCTTGATTGGTCTTGTTACCTTAATACACTATTCTCTTACGAGATGACCCATGTCCGAAGAGGGTGTGGATAATTGAGTTGTCTAGTTGCCACTTACCAACGGTGGGAGACAACGGTATATGAGGGACAACCACAATTATAGTTAACAGATATTCCATAAGCACTTATCATGCACACCGGTATACACAACATTACTTGAGGAATCATAGCATTAATATTTCATCTCATTGCATTCACCTCTTTTTAGTTTTACTTTTGTTCTAGTTTTCTTCCAGTCCTAGTAGTAGTTATTAAAAAACATCTTAAATTCATTTATCCTAGCAACTTATAGAATAGGATATTTCCAAACCACGGTTTTGGGTGCCAACATGGTCGCATTGACAATGTGGTTGCGGGGTCATGTTCGCCAAGCTCCCATCGGGACAAACTCTTTAAATATTTGCTGCTACAAGTACTACAATAACCCTGTTATTGGTGCAGGAACCCAGTCATCAAATTGGCGCCGTTGTCAGGGAGCAAAGCGTTCGGTTATCTACTCGCACATAGTTTATTTCAGTTTGTTGCTATTATCTTACAACTTTCTTTTATATTCAAATCAATAGAAAACTTAAAAAACCAAAAATTTATAAAAACTGTTGCTACTAATCATGTCGTCCAAGATAAATTTTGTTCAAGAGATAATACAAGCATTGGAGGATATAAAGGATTCAAATTCATCAAGCCTGGTTGCTAGACATGAGCTGATAAAGATATTGCTGCACCAATTGGAAAGGCATTCATTATGGTTGCATGCTAATGATGTATCTTATTGCACAATTTGTATAACAGATGACCACCTTAATTTTCAATGTAAGTGTTCCAACAATCCTACTCTAGCAAATTATAATAGAGATAAATCCTATGATAGTTTGGAAGTACTAGAATACTTTCGTTTCAAAGGTGCATATAAAATGGTATTTAGACTAGGAAGTATTGATGTTGAAAGTGAAGCACTTGATGGAGTTTTTAATTTAGTATACCTCATATTCCTCTTTTGCGGCAATAATTTAAGTAATAATGCATTGGTATTATATTATTTGAAGCGGTCTAAAACTGCCATGGAGAAAGATAACCTTTTGCGGGACTCATTAAATAGCGAAGAGGAAAAGGAGCAAAAGGAGGAAGAACAGATTGATCGCCCGCTCACACCTTCGACTCCTACTTTTGATTCGATCATTTTTATTAAAACACTAGTCGATGAAAAGGAGGAACAAAAAGGTGAGATTGACAAAGAGAGTCACACTACAACTTTTGTTTGTGATGCCTCTCACTCTAGTAGTGATTTTTATGATGCTAAAACTATTGATAATTGTTTTGCGGAAGCCTTGTGCCTAGACACTCATATGGAGAGCATTAATAATAATGATTTAGAGATAGAACCTTGCTATACTAACATGCAGGGTCCTGAACTCCCTGCTATGAAGGAAGAATACTATGAAGTGTTCCCCTACACAGGTAACCAAGGTAAAGATTTAAGAATTTTATATGAATCTCAAATCCTCTCATTGCAGCTATACACGGAGGCATGTTCACCAAGCTTGGTGCATCAACACTCGCTTGAAAGCAAGAACTTGTTCATCTACATGATGTCGATGCACCGTAAGAGGGTACGACTCCGACCGCTACTTCAAGATGCTCCAATATAGTATGTACAACCTCACCTCGAGTCGATATCCCTTGGGATCTAGGTTAGAAATGTATGGAGCATCCTAGCCTGGCTTTATGGATTTAAAGAGAGCGTTTCCGGGGAGGCAACCCAGAAGTTACTAGGTGTCTTTCTTAGTTTTGTGTCTTGAGTCTAGTTGGATTCATGTTGTATTGGCACTTTTATTCTTCGCATGTCTTGCTACTAGAGTAACTTGTGGTAGTTTTCAAAAGGTAGAATTTATTGTCACTATTATGTGTTGCATAAACTCGGTAAAAAGGAAGAGAAAATGAGTTTCAAGTGAATCTTTCAATTATATGTATTTGTTGGTCGAAAATTAAAATTGTTATTTTACCATCAAAACATGGTGTTTATTAAGTCTCAGGTTAATAATGAATCCTCAAAGAAATAGGTGAAGATTGGCGTTTCTAGAAGGTTTAACAACCAACTATACGGCGGGAAATTTTTTCGGCCATATAGTTGCGGTCATATAGTTATCTACCCCATCTCCGAATTTCTATTGCAAGGTACTCCAAGTTTAACGACCAACTATACGGCAGGACCATTTTGGTCCGGCTGTATAGTTGCGCCCGTATAGTTGGGAAAACCCCTCAAATGCCAACTAGAAGGTAACCATTGCTCAAAATTTCATTCTTTCTTCTTTCTTCTTTCTTCTTCTTCTAAAAACCTCTAAACACCACCTGGGAGCTTCTCCCATGTTTTAGAGAAGCCGAGCATATGTAAACAATAAATTTCTATCTCAAAAATTCCTTAAGTTGTAATTCTCTTTAGTAGTTCATGTTTTCTTTTCATTTTCTTTCATTAGTTGGGTGAACAAACTTTGTTCGTACACAAAACCGTTGTCTTTATTTTGTGTGTTATTTTTGCAGGGACTTGAACCTTGTGTGACGACGTGTACGGTAGTGCCAACCGTCCAAACACTCGCATGAGGTACTTGGTTTCTTCAATTCAACAATTCAACAATCATTGTCTGGTAAAACCTTCCAACTAGAACCTCTTTTAAATAAGCACATAGGGGATGCACACTCGTGTCTCGTATCCGTTTTCACTTGCACCTCATCACAATCTAGGAGAGGCCACTTCTACAACTAGTTTGTTGACTTAAGCGTGGTTCTTAGGTTGATGAACCGATAGTGGGAATTGTATTTATCACTTGTGAGCCAAACCCGTATCTTCAAAAACACAAAAATATTTTGTCTTCTTTCTAGTCTTGTTCCTACCAGGTTCTTAAGGAAGGTATACACCGGATCTTGAAGCATTCATCGAAGCAAAGGTTCTTTGTCCATCAAAGTAGAGGTTAAAAGCACCTCAATGGTAAAGTGTGTCACCCTTGCTTTAACTTAAACTTGGGCAGGTAACCACTTCTTATACTCTCTTTTGATAACTGCATTTTCTCTTTTGTTTTCATGATCTTCTCAAGTTGGTATCTTAGCTTGGGGAGGTTATTTTGCATGCATATAGTCTTGTGCATAGTTCTTTATCTTAAAACTTTTCATGCTATTGTGTATCCCTCTGTTTTTGAATGCTTGTTTAGGTGAGTTTTTGTTCATATTTATATAAGGGATATACTTGATCATGTTAGGCCCCATAGGAGACAAGCCATAGCTTTGATGCACCTTGTTCAACTTTTATCTAGCTTGTGAAAAATATTGTGATCCTCTAAATATATATTGCATGTTCTCTACATCTTGAAAAGAAAATAATATAATAAAGAAGTTCTTCGAAACTCGCTAGTTGTCACTGTTCAGAATTGTCTTAAGTGAATGGTTATGGAGTAGCACGACCCCATAGTGTTGGAAATGATGGTATTAAAAGATGCTTATTGAGTGAGTTGTCAAATAAGAAATGCTGTTTCAAACTTTCGAGATTACATATGCCAAAATTTTGTATTGGAAATCAAAGTGAGATATTGCTTTATGTGTGTCTTGCGCCACTATCGCACAACATGGGATGTTAACAACTTCGCTGGCCTTTGGACAATCCAAAAAGAGGAAACTCTTGGAGTTTGGCTATGAGTTGCCCAACATATGTAGCAAAAATGCTATATTTGGGTATGCATTGGTATTCTCATGGGCCTGCGTTAAAAGCAAAAGTCGGAATACTCCTATGACCATTATGAGAAATAATTATACCAAAAAGGGAAACCTTGGTAATGGTCACGAGTGTTCTTCCTAGCCTAACAGTCTCGATTCAACATATTCCACTCTTTTGGCATGGTCTCGTTAATAAGAAATATATTTTCTATGAGCTCACCAATCGAAGTTTGCACTTGAGAGACTTTAATAGATGGCATGAGTGGGCAGCATTGGAAAACTATATTTCTATTTATGATTGACAACTAACCGTGTTCAGCTTTGCCTTATACAAATAAAAATACAAAAATACAATAAAGTGCGTATAGAAGAATCACAAGTTTACTTGCAAGCTAGATTTAACTTTGACATGGGGCTTAGAAGTTTTTGACTAATCTCTAGTGGTTTGGAATAATATAACTGAGCTTATATATGCTTGCATGATTATGTGCTCTCTTGCTTTGAGCTTGCAGAAAAATAAGGATACTATGCATTGAATTCCAATGATAAGCAAGATCATATCCATTAATTTATCGATCCCTTTTGCTCGAGGACGAGCAAGATCTAGCTTAGGTAAGTTGATGGATGTGATAATACAACACTTTTTAGCAATATAAATTGTGTCATTTGCCTATCATCTCATGCTCCATCTAACTATTGCTATGCTTGATATGCATGATTACTTGTTTTTATTAAATTCAATATGAGCTTTGCACATTTAGTAGTTTAGGTAGAATTTTATCCCTCTTCCTTGTCTTTGACATCTGTGTAGGTGTTGATGATGATTATGGATAAAACAAAGGCAAAAGGAACAAAGAGAGCATAGTATGGAGGAGTTGCAGGGACCAGACTTAGCCATTTGAGGTGTTGGAAAAGTGAGTTTTTCCAACTTATCAAAATAAATATTCAAGACCATAGGGATGTATCCCTCGATGAGATGAATTCAACGAGCCCAAGAACACCCAAAACTGTGTTTGTATGAAGAAATGGCGACTAAAATACTAAAGAGTACCGAAGGTATAACGACCAACTATACGGCGAGAGAAAAAATTCTAGCGGTATAGATCCCGTCGTATAGTTGCCAAAAAGGTCACAAATGACGGGATTTCGCCCTCCGGGAGCTCCAGAACCTTCCCTGAGTCATATGACAGTATTGGGGGAACCCTAGGGCACCCTCAAGGCCTATATAAAGGAGGGAGGAGTCGAAGAAGAGAGGAGGAAGCCACCATACACCATATACAAGATCTAGATCCCATCTACCGCCTCCACGGTGGCGCCCTGCTGCCGTGCTACCTCCATGGCCTCTACAGCTCCACCAAGATCTAGATCTCCATCAACACCATCAAGCCATCCAAGAAAGAAGATGATGAGAAGGAGGAGGCCACCATCACCATGCGACGGCACCATCATCGCACAGTCATCACCATCTCCATCGCTGCTACTCCTTCATCCTTCCCTATCATGATCTCCGTGATGGGTTGTAACATGGCTTGAACCCCCTTTTATTAATGTTATGATGATTTGAGTAATTCAAGTGTGGTGTGTTCTTGTTAAATAATATGTTTGTGCTTTCTCTTTACATTTTTCTATTCATGATATTATTCTAGTGATTGGAGACATCCAATCCATTGTTGAGGATTACTAGGGATTCACGGAGTGTCACAAAACTTATCATTAGTCTCTGCTCTTCCATGGGTAGAACTAATAGGCTATTTTCTATAAGTGATATGTGGAGGCAATAGCAGCTTAGGATGCACCGCCCAAAGTTCCCTCAAGATCACTCATGATATAGATAGGTATAGTATTGCGAATTGATTGACCCCAAAGTGACAGACGGGATATCTTGAGACTAGCACACTTGCTTAGGAGTACGGTTGTACATAGAACTTAATGCCTTTTCACTGGTTTACCTTGATTGGTCTTGCTACCTTAATATACTATTCTCTTATGAGATGACCCATGTCCGAAGAGGGTGTGGGAAATTGAGTTGTCTAGTTGTCACTTACCAACGGTGGGAGACAAAGATATATGAGGGACCGCCACAATTATAGTTAACAGTTATTCCATAAGCACTTATCACGCACACCGGTATACACAACATTACTTGAGGAACCATAGCATTAATATTTCATATCATTGCATTCACCTCTTTTCAGTTTTACTTTTGTTCTAGTTTTCTTCCGGTCCCAGTAGTAGTTATTACAAAACATCTTAAATTCATTTATCCTAGAAACTAATAGAATAGGCTATTTCCAAACCACGGTTTCGGGTGCAAACATGGTCGCATTGACAATGTTGCTGTGAGCTCGTGTTCGCCAAGCTCCCATTGGGACAAACTCTTTAAATATTTGCTGCTACAAGTACAGCAATAACCCTGTTATTGGTGCAGGAACCCAGTCATCAGTTCCTTCAGTGGCGGGGGTTCGTGCTTGAATCCTTTGCAGGGCTTCTAGGGCTTCCTTACGAGTTAGAATGGCTTATAGGCGACGGATCTCCATCTGGGAGTGGCGGTATTCATCGGCGAATGCAGTTAACACTTCGTTGCCGGAGTAGGTGAAGCGGGTCTGGTGGTTTCCCCGATTTTATCGTCCAAGAAATCCCTGTTATGAACATATCCACGTTCCCATGATCAGTGAGCCGTGGAACATAACCGACAAGTATCATTACATCATCCAAAACTTAACGAATACAAGACTTACATAAGTTCCATTATGTCTACATAATCTTTAGCAGCGGATCTTCATCAAACATAGAGCCCATTCGTGCCTTAACCTGCAGGCAACTGACTGGGAAGACGGCCTAGCTCGCATAAACGTCACCTTATAGTTCCATCTTCTAGCTTCTGAAAGTCTAGACAAGTAAATAACCAGGGAAAATGCCAGTGAGTACTTTGAATGTACTCTCAAAACCACCAAATAAGTTAAACAAGATAATGTAGTTTGGCTGTGGTGAGATAGCTCTATCTAGGGTTGTTTTTGAAAAGCATAGATTTCTCTAGCAGATATGGCATCTCTATATCTTTGTTGCAAAAGAGTCTTTAAAACATGTATCCATTTTATGAATATGGATATATCCATATCCTTGTTGAAAACCTTTTTGAAAACAGTTTTAGATAAAAACCCCTTTAAACATCTTCGACCATCTCTGGTCAAAACAAAGCCTTAATCTCAGGTCCTCTCGGGACCTCCATACTTTCATCCATCTTTCCAAGACCACCATTTTGGTACTCCTAGCAATCACCTTTCCAACCATCCTTGACCGTGGACACGGTTATTCGAATAGATTATACATTGCAAAGTTTGTGCACTTTACCCAAAAGAATCAATACATCCGCTAGGATACAACCATGGCCCACTACACACGGTAAACGCTGGTTTGGATATTCAAACGTAACTTTTCATTTGTCATAACTAGCAAAGGCGGATTTTCCTTTTGGGTTTATTCTACCCGGCAATGAGTATGTGGCGCCCCGCACCATAGCCATGCCTTCCGTACACGCATATACCCAAACCGTAGCTTGGCATATACCTTAAATTTGGTGACTCCACTTCCTTCTGTACTACCTAAGTCATACCATCCATGGGAGACCCAATTGTTGCACCGACACTCTTGCCGAAGCAAGCTCACTCTTGCTGAAGCAAGCTACAGGCTCCAGACCCGTAGACCTATTAGCGAACCCGCCCAGAGTTCAAGGGATTTGTCCGAATTAGCATGTACAAGCTGCCGCAGCTAAAGACAACAACCTACGAGCTAAGCCCTAGCTCCTGGGGTAATGTGGTTGCACAGATAAATTGTTCCAGTAAAGGCGTAGAACATCCCTTATCTTTCTCTTATTCATCTTTCTCATGCTTCCTCATCACTTTTATTTCCTTAAAACATCTGCTTGGAAGCGATGCCTCTTTCCAAGGGTTTTTCCAAAACATTTTCAAGACATTTTTAGCCGGGTAAATCCCCAAAACTGTTTGCTTTATCAATTCCGGAGTCTCCAATGAGGTAGGATGCTAACCATCATACTCTCGTCCTAAAGGGATAAGTGGTAGGTATACAACAGGGTGGGTGTCCTATGGGACACCATGTCATAACTTGGAGGATCCAAGTTATTATCGCAGTAAAAGTGAAACAAAACGTGCGGGTAATAATGCAATTTATGAAGGAGATACAAAACAGGTAAATAAATGAGTAGGAAAAGTATCGGAATTCAGGAATGGTGGCTTTCCTGTGATTAGTAGTATGTCCCTAGACTTCTCTTTAGATAACCAACAATACCAATAATAATAATAATAAGAGGCTTCCTTCTTCTCAGTGTCACATAATCGCAACTATCGCCGTTATCGAGGAAACATGCATACAAGCAATACATCAATCAATACAAGGCATCCAAGCATAAAAACATACATTGAGCAATGTGCAATACAATTTTACTAATCAGTAGGTTTTGAGTAGTTGGATTTAGGCAAGTGGAATTACATGAAAGGCATTTGAGGGTTTTCTTTAATGATTTGGAGGCCGAAACTACTTAATTGAGGGGTTTTAATCCAAGGTCCTGGTTCTATAGGATATCCTTGTATAAAAATGATACTATTATATAGTTACTGATAGTACGAAACCACCAAAAGTGGTTTCACTATTTTATCAATTTCCTTTGATTTACTATGCATTTTCTAGTGATAAAAACTCTAGTTTTAGGAATTAATTCACAAGAAATGTTTTGTAGGTCCAAAAATCATTTCCTTGGATGGTTAAGTAGGGTTTGATGGACTTATTCACTGAGAGCTGGAATCATTTCAAAGAAATTATCAGAATGCCCTCAGGAAATTCCCAAAGTCAAATTTGTAGTTGTTTTGTCTTTTTCACCATAGTTATTCTACAAAAGCTATTGATGTTATTCCAGAGGCACATGGAAGATATTTAGAATACCCTTCTGTAGAAATTGTAATTACCTTTTTTGGATGAACTTAACTACAATAGTGATTTTATTGGTTAATTAAACATACATAGAATAGGTCAGCTTAATAAATACTAGGCTCCTAGTATTTGATATATGCTATGTTGTATCAATTATGAGAGTTTGAAGTAGGTTAGTACCTATTTTTACTTGACCTAGAGAAAATCCTAGTTGTAGAAATGGCTGGTTTTTGTTATTTTTATTATGGGCAAAACAAGAAACCATTTTAGATGGGGCCAGTGGTACCTGCAAGGTATTAGTGATACCTTTCATTACCCAAGGTTTCATGTCATTTCGATATGTAGAACTTAATGAGTGATTTATTTGTTGTAATGCATACATGTTAGTAGATTAAATCTCAGAAAATAAGGAATATAATTTTAGTCAAGTGGTTTGTGCTGCATGTTAGGCAAAACATTTTTTTACAAGTATAAATTTGGATTTGGCCAATATTTGGTGGTTTCCATTTTTGTTTGGATTTATTTTGAACAGGGGGTTTAATTAGATCTAAAAAATAAAAAGGAAAAACGGGGTGCCTGGGCTTGATCTGTGGGGGAATGGGCCGCGCCAAGGGAATTCGGCCCACAGGGGCGAGCTACGCGTGGGATGGGGATTTCAAATCACGTGCTATGGGGCTTGGCTATCGGCGATGGTGGGTAGCGAAAGGGTATCGGGCTATCTGGGTCGCCGGTCTAAGTGGGATCCAACGGCGAGGAGCCATCGCCCTCCTTCGATCACAGGGATGGTGACCGAAACCCTAGCGGCGGTGGGTGGTTTGAGGAAGAATAGGGAGGCTCACCAGGGGCTCGAGGGGTGCAGGTGTAGGCGCAGGGCAACGCGATGCTTCAAGTCAGGCCCGGAGAGGGGTGGAAGGGGGTATGGTGCCAGGGAGACACTCACGTCCGAGTTACGCTGGCACAAGCTTCGGGTTCATCGGGAATGCCTTCAGGGTTCACTACATGTCGGAGATAAGGATGGGGTTAGCTTCAGAAGAGCAAGGGGAGTTCAGGGAGGTGACATGCAAGGAGAGAGTGCAAGGGATAGAGGAGCTATGCTCCGATCTTCTCCATGGCTGGGAGCTTCCCTTGCTTTCTTTCTCGGGCAAGAAGGGGCAGGGAAGAGGGAGTGGGGTACAGGGAGAGAGGGAGGAAGCAAATGAGGTAGGGAGGGGGGTGTTTTGGTGGCCTTTCTCCTTATAAACCGAAGAAGGTTGGTGTAGAGTGGACTATGCCCATTTGGGGAAAGAGGGGTGCTACACATATATTGGTCGAGGGAGGAGGTGGAGGGGGTGAGGTGGGACACTAGGGTTGAGTAGTGAGTGGTGGAAGGGGTGGTGTGGCTGCTGCCCCTTTATTTTGGCTTTTATTAAAAGGTCATGCCTCTCCCTTTCCAAGCATGTAAGGACAAGAGTGGGGGCTAGGGTTTTGTTGCAGTAACTCTACTGTAGCACACGACCAGGGGAAGTGTTGTGCTGGGGTGGTGTATTAGACAAGTTTGGAGGTAGGTTGGATTTGATTTAGCTCAAGTTTTGATTGTTTTGCAAAATTTGATCACATGAGTTCTTGTGAATAAGTAAATAAATTCATTGGCAAGGGTGGAGATATGGTACCAGTAGATGGGTATGATCAAGGTACATTCCAAGGATTTATTTGGGATTTTTCTAAGGGGTGTTAGTCCTCTTAAATCCATTTATGCAAAAAGTGAAGAAGTGGTTTATAGAAGCTCATTTGATATTTTTACATTGAACAAGGTTGGTTTTTAATGTGAGATGGTTCCAAATACCATATCACACGTTGGGGAATTTTCTTGGAATTTATTTAGAAGGAAAAGTATTTTTAAGGATTTATTTCTTGTGTCTGTGTTTAAGAAAAATGGCAAAAAGAAATAATAAAGAATCTCAAACATATTTATTTTTGATATGAGGAGGTAGGATATGATATATAGGCATCAAGTGTGCCCTGATTTGGCAAAGTAGTTTGGAGAAAAACAAACTTTCCTTTATAGGAAAGATTTTCGAGAAATTTGCAAGGAATGGAATTTAAATAGATTGAGGTTCCATACAATTATGCAAATTATTTGGCAAATGGTTTTATTCAAGGTGGTGGATGTCACTTGATGTTTCTATCATTGGAAACTTTGAATTTGCAAAAAGGGACTTGGTTTTGGAAAACAATAAGGACTAGAGGATCTAGGGCATTGATATTTTTATGCCACCTAAACTTGGTTGGATTAGGGAGCTCAGAGATCCCCTTGGAACATGGGATATATGGATGGATATACCAAGTTGAGTAGATTACCATGGTACAAGAAGTGGAGGTTGATCATTCTTGAGTGCTCCAAGAATTTATTTCAAACTTTGGGAAAAATAAGGGTGCCACAACAGGTTATCAAATAGCCTTCAAAACCTTGTGGGTTTTGGAAGCACAAGGATCCAATTGAAGCAAGTGAGGTACGGATTGATAGACCTTTATTAGTATAACACAACCATACCAAAGGTTGGTCAATAGGAGATAGTATGAGGATGTGGGCTTCTTTCAAAGTAGGCTAGTTGATAAGATTGGCAGAATTTATTATTTTATTGCCTACAAAACCATCAAGAACAAGTGGGTTGGAGGATGATATAGCTAAGGGAAAAAGTGGTACCTGGTATTCCTTATTATGGTCTACAATATGGTTCAACTGCATTTCCAAAAATGCACAAGGGTTGAGAAATAGAGAGTCCCAAGGATGTGATATTGTTAACAGTTTTCCAGACTTAGTCATTTTTGGCAGAATTGGAGAGTTTGACTAGAATATAAGAGAGGATGGCTTTGGGATGATGCAAGGTTCCAAATCATCTTCAGGGAGATGAGGATTAAGTGTAGATTGAGTATAAGGGATCCATGCTTGATGTTGGTCTCCGGTGGTTTGGAATCTTCTAGAAGGGATAAATTCAGGAGTGATCCGGTTAAGGGTTTTAGAAGATCACCTAGTGGCTAGGGATTAGGTCCAGCTTTGGAAACTTGCTTAGGGTTGATATTCTTGGATTAGTTAAATGCTAGATGCTAGTTGATGAGCTCCTAGGGTAGCTCATAGTACTTCCTAAGAAAACAAGCCAGACAACAGATCAAGGCAATTCATCTTTCAATCAAATCAAACTACTACATGGGTTACCATCAAGCCTAGATTGGGGTAAGTATGGGTATGTTGAAAGGTTGGAGTTTGAATAGGGTGAGGGTCCTTGGTATTTCTACCAATAGTAGGATTCAAAAGCTTTATAAAAAGGTTTTGGAAAAACCTAGAGATAAGAGTAGTTGGAAGTCCTGTCTGGAAAACATAGAGAGATTATATCATATAGATCTCCATAATTTTGTTAACATAAGATACTAAATTAGTTTGGTTTAAAAGGCATCTTGACTCAGGTTTTCAAATTCCAGAACATTTGAGAATATGCAAAGTGAGCCAATACAGTTTTGTTAGATAGCTTTGGTCAACTGATGGTGAGGTAAGGAGTATATCATATGCTATACTTTCAGATGCATAAGCACAAACAAACAATAAGTAATCAGGGCATTACTAAATAAGATTTTTTTGTGTTTCCCCCTGATTTTTGTATTCTGGACAACTAATCAGGGTTGCTGAAATTGGGGTGTTACAGTAATCTCTTATCATGTTAGCGTTAGTATTTAGACAAGATAAATTAGAATAGAAAACACTTACTTATTGTATAAAGAATCATCACGGATTCGTGGATACAACACCATAATTGTATGGTGCAATGTGGATTCCAAAAATTCTAGACTTATGTGATGATCTAGAACTAGAACGAATACATCTTTGTAGGGTATTCCTAGGCAACTAAGAATACACATTCCACAACTGCAACCAAAGGAGCAAAATTTGTATTGCTCAAACGTGGTGTTTATCAAAATGAGTTTCTCAAATAAAAGAGTTGATGGATAAAGGTGAAAGCTCAAATAAGGTTGAAAACCTTGCCTCCAAATGTTAGAGTAGCGCAACGGGATTGATTTTAGAACAAAACTCTACAAATAGAGGAGAAACTAATGATAATGATCAAAAGTTACAGTGTAGCTTTTTCTAAAAGGAAGTAGGATTCATGAATAAGTTCTGCCTCATTGCAGAATTGAACTCATGATTCACTTGTCATGTTAATGGAACAATGACATACCTATGAACTACAAAGAAGCAATGGTGAACCAAAGTACAAGAAATGTCTTAGAGTCATGAAATCCTATACATTAAGATACATTTAAAATGGTAAAGTAAAATTTTACTTCATCTTATCAAAGTAAAGATGATACTTGGTCTTCCCAAAGGGACTACTAGAGTAAATGATCATGGGGCAAGGTTGAAAGTTTTCGTGCCTCCATGCCCAAGTTCATAGTCTCTCTGTATGAGTCACAAGGAAGAAATGAAACTTAAAGTAAGAATAAAGCTTGATTTGTGTCAAGAAATGTCTTGAACAAATTTAAATGGTTGACTACAATGTGTAGCAATGCTTAAGTCAGACAAATGGAATCTCATAGCTAGAATTCTCAATTTGATGAATGATCAAAGGATTTTGGGATTGTGCCCAGAATATTGAGAACACCTGCATTTACAATAAACCAAGTGGGACCTAAGAGAGTTCCATATTTGAGTGGGAGCTTTATGAAACATTCTCATATGTGATTGACATATTGTGAATGGTATTGTTGGTATTAGTAATTATTAGAGAATATTAAGTAGATGAAGTTGAATGAATATTTAAAATTGAAATCTATCAAGATAGATTGATGTGTTTAATAGAATTAATTCGGAATGTTTTCATAGATTGGATTCTGAAGAAGTTCAGAATGGAACAAGTTAAGAAGGAAGTTCTTACTTGTATAACTAGGTGAAGCATTGAGATAGTCTCGGTACGATGATGGTTAAAAGAAGGAAAAGATGTGTGGCATCTACTATGCCTCAGTCATAGGTTCCATCTTATAAAATCATGTTGTATACTCAATATAATGTGACCCAAGTTCTTAATCTGAAGAACATGTTCCAGAGTGATCTCTAAGTGAATCACTGAACAACAGTCGAGCATAGTCTTCAGTGTCTAGAGAGAGGTGAAGGTATACATATGATCTGTAAAGGACGGTGAACTTGATCGTAAAAGGGTTACACTAGGAAGTTCCATCCAACCTAGATGATTGGAATTCTCGCAACATTGAGTGCCTTAGAATAAGAGAAGCATGGTTAGAATCGAAGTGGCATTTATTGCACTGTCGACAAGATTTACTTTGACATAAGAAGTATATGATTACTTCAAAGGTAAAATATTCAATGTTATGGCCAGGGAAGTGCATTTTCCCACAGAGTGTATTCCTAATGCTCATGAAAATGAAAATTTCACTTATGATTGATTAATAGGATGTCATGGCATAAGGAAAAAAAACACCCTATCACCAAAGTGTAAATATTTATACCACAAGGTTATCATGTGATGATAAAGGGAAATGTCAAATAAGTGACATTAAAATTTTGCAATGACATAAGGATCTGTGTAGTACAGTCCACAGACAAAATCTCTTCCATGAGCAAGCATGATCAGAACACCAAAAATGTTATGGTGCAATGATTCGTTCAAATGCAGCTAGTTTATTTTTACTCTAGTGCAAGTGGAAGACTGTTGGAAATATGCCCTAGAGGCAAATAATAATATAGATTATTAACATATTTCATTAAGTTCATAATAGGTTTTATATCATGCTATAACTGTATTGATAGGAACATCAATACATGTGTGAAATGTAAACCACCAGAGTCCCTAGTGATCCCTTAAACACTAGTTCCTAAGTCAATCGATGATCGACGTTTCCTGATCATGGACATTTATGTCAATTGACAATAGGGTCATTTCATTAGGTGAATTAAATGGTGGACATGCCCAACATAGGAATTGTAACACGATAAAGTCACGAAGTTCAGCATTGCAATGACTGGGAAACATAGTAATCAATTCCTTAGACCATGAGACCATATTTAATCATTGTCACCCGAGAGTGCCTTGTTTACATCAAACGTTACTCGGTAAAATAGTGATCATAAATTTGTCTTCAAGTATTCAGAGGGGCATGTAGAGGTGTGTGTGTCAAGAGCAGGATTTGTTCTTCTGCATGACGAAGAAATACTCTAAGCCCACTCGGAGACATGACATCCATAAAGCTCTAGCGTGTGAATAGGTCATGGGGATGGCATAGCTCAGAACAAGTAAAGTTGTACTTGTTAGTAAAGAGATTGAACTCTACATGGCAATGTTGTTGATCAAGTCTCGGACAAGTAAAGTATCAAAGTAACAAAGGGAATAGGACTCTATGTTTAATGGTTCAACGATAAAGATACTTGTGGAATGCATCGGGGTCATTATGGGCATCTAGGTCCTGCTAATGTTCATTGGTCCGATAGGGGTCTCGACCATGTCTGGAGTGTTCCCAAACCATTAGGGTAACACACTTAAGGGTTTGACAATGCTTAGAGATTGTTTTGGTATCATATGAATCACCGAAGAAAAAATAAGGGGAAACCGGAAGGGTTCCGGGAAAGTCGGGTGGGTGTCTGGAGTTGTCCGAAAGGAGTTCCGGTGCAACAAGAATTAAATAAATGTAAATATATGTTAATTATTAAATTATACATTTATTTATTTTTATTTAATGATTTAAATATGATTTAATGGGGATGTCATGCCTAATGGGCCAATTCCCTAGGGGAAAAGGCCCAAGAGGGAGGGCATCCAAAGGGGAGATGGAAGGAGTGGTCGGTTGGGCCCTTGGTGCCCTACGTGGGGACCAAGGAGGACTTGGCCGGCCAACCAAGGAGGCTCCCACCTCCTCCTCTCCTTTAGTCCCATATTTCTAGGATAATAGACTTGGGGCTCCCCTCCCCCTATATAAAGGAGGGCATATGGAGGGATTTAAACACACTAATACATCCCAAGCTTTGAGGCTTCCCCCTTCAAGTGCAGTTCTCTCTCTCTATCTCTCTCTCGTGGGCGCGGCCCGACTGTAAGGTTTTTACGAATGAGAGTGTTCTTCACCATGCAGCGCCATTGCGCCGTGGAGATTCCGGATCTAGGAGATCTACTTCTGCAACCTATGCTGGATCAGGGTCCGGGAGTCGTCGTGAAACACTATATGTGTGTGACCCCCTACGAGGCGCTGCACTAGTGGCGCTTGAGTCATTCTAGCCATAGAGTCATTAGAGATGGTGGAGTTGGAGCTGGTGGAGCCGTTCGAGTTCAGAACGACCTTAAGGACAGCGTCGGTACGAATACATCAACCATGTTCTCCTGAATGTTGACAAGGTTTTTTCGGTCTTCAACTTGGTAAGTTTGCAAAAAACCCCTCCCATTACTGCATTACTAATAGATAGATCCTGGCATCAGGGTGTTTGCGTAGGAAAAATTATTGTTTTCAGGCGCATAAACCCCAACAGGTTTGTAGTATGCCATGAGTAGCTCTATACTTAGGATTATTTCCCCTCCTAATAGTTTATCCCTTAATTTTCTAAGTGTTATTCTTGTTCTATGTTATATATATAAAAATATCGTTGGTGGGGGTGAGGGGTTCAATGACTGAAAATTTTCTAAGTACAAAAGCTCTTTTGAGCGAAGCTTTTTCTCTCAAGTCTACTTCAAAACAAAAATTTAGTTTTCTTCTGGGTAGATTGGTTGTCGGGACAATGAGTGGATTTTGGTGGAGGACGGTTTCCCATGAATCAAAGAATTCTGCCATGCTCCAAAAGTCAGAAGCTTCAAGTGCAACCACAATACATATGGGCTCTATTTTGGCTTAGTACTTAGTGGGAAACCTCACTTGGGTAGCGTCATTTGGAGGATAATTTGGCATGGACGGATTCGGAAGGTAGATGGGCTACTAAAGGTCCTGTTTGTAAAAGGACTTGTTCGTGGATTGTGGGTAAAGTGCATAAACTCTCAAGAGTAATCAATATGATCGATCAACCGAGTTCACGAAAAATAAAAACTTGAGCATCTTAAGGATGGAGCATCCGAAGGATCTTCCTATCTCTTTGCAAACTTAAGTTTTACAAAACCCTATGGTGAGTAATATCCAAGTGTTACTGTATTAGGTTGAGGATTGGACACTTGGTGCGTAATATCCTCATGTTCCACTCAACCCTATATTACTTAAAAAATGTTTACAAAGTAGTATAAAAGAATTTTCTCTTTTCTTCTTCACTTAAGAAAATTAGCTTTACGTAAATAAACCAAGCCTTCTCCTAGCCTTACATGTAGAGATAGGCTAACTCTTTTCTTAGTGTAATTTTCCAATACATTCAAAGTATTGACCAACTCGTTTGGCTGAAAGTTTGATGTGTATAATCCGAAGATTAAAAGGTGCGTAGGATTCACGGGTCTACACTCAACAATCCCGAGGTGTTGATGGAATCAAGATTTGTTTAAGTTTCCGCTGTTTTATTTTGAGCTAGATATAAACTATGCAACGATGTAATAATTAAACTCTAGATTATTCGTGTAATAATGACTTGTGTTTTAAATGGTATTTTATCGACTGTGAGTTCTAGCTAATGATCCAGGGACTTAGGATCTTTAACAATGTCGGGTCATTACATCTCCCTGGGCGGTGGATCCCTTCATAGGCCCTTCCTCGGGAAGGACCATTTAGGTGGGCTCTCCCTAAGATTGAATTTTAAATATTATTTTAATATTAATTCCATTAATTAATATTAAATAGATATTATTTAGTTCCCTATGGTCCGAAACACCTTTTGGATCACTCCGAACATCATTCGGATTCTGATGGAACATTTTCGGTTCACTTCCCTCTTTTCTCCAACGATCTCGAATCAAGTCGTAAGTGTCATCTACCCTTAAGTGTGCCACCCTACGGTTCGGAAATGAGCAGACATGATCGAGACATCTCTCCTATCAATGACCAATAACAGGACCTAAAAACCCATGATGTCCCCCATGCATTCCACGAATTAACTTGATCGCTTCAACCTTAAATGACAAGTCTCATTCACTTTGCTTCACGATACCTAGTTTGTCCAAGATTTGATATTTAGTATCTCTATACCTAGTTCGATCTTGTTACCGACAAAAAACATTTAATCATCCCCATTACATTTCCCGTGATACATGTTTTGTAAACTTTGTAGATGTAATCTCAATGAGTGGGGCCAGAGTATCTATCCATCACGCAGATGGGAAAATCCTGATCTTGATGCATACACCTCAACCTACCTCTTCAGAATACCTGAGAGACACCTTTCAGATCACCCTGTTAAGGTGTGATGGTTGATGCTGTCAAGACTGCCTCTGGTGATAGTGATTAAATATGATCTCGCGGTCAAAGGATTGGGTTACTATATTTCTCTAGTTATCACAAAGTTGAACTTTGTGACTGGATCTCATTGGAATACTTTAAGTTGGGTGTATATCCATCACATCATTCACTCAATGACATGACCTCATTGTCAATTGACATAAATGTCCATGATTGGGAAACCTTGATCATCAGTTGACCAATGAACTAGTTAACTAGAGGTTACTAGTGACTTGGTTTGTTTACATATCACACATGTACTAATATTTCCGCCTAATATAGTTATAGCATGGTATACAAATTATTATGAACATTTGAGATATGACAATAAAAACAACTTTATTAGTTGCCTCTAGGGCATATCTCTAATAGGAAGGAATCCAAAGTGAGAAGGAAAGGAGAAGGTTACTACCATCCCTTCTCTTTATAGAAGGGATGAGGCGACCGAGCGCCGATGCAGTAACTACCGCTCCATCCCAAGACGTACCCACGACCAGTTCTGCCCCGATTCTCGTGGCAGCTAGGTGACCCGTCACCTCGTAGTCAGACGGTGAGGGCACACTTCGGCTGCTACGCAACCAATGTGACATGATTGCTCGACGCATTTCAGAAGCAGATCCGCTTTAAATTCTAGGTATAAACTCGGCTCTTCATCTGGAAACGGATCCCATGCCTGGGGGCTATTGTTGCTCCCGTGCATAAAGAGGTCCCCAAAGGAGCCTCCTACCAACAGGCCCGCCCACGTGTCCGAGGAGATCAACCCTGTGCAAGCCTCTCCTAGGTGGGAGGATCCCACATAGACCCCTTCGGAGACTTGTGTGTGCCTATAACCAAGGACGCTTACGAGTCACTACAAATCAGCGAGACAAGGGCACACCTAGGGTCCCGTGAGGAAATCCTCGGGACAAGGGAGATAGGTTGTCAATGATGCCTGACCTAGGTGCCAGGTACCCCTGCTCGCTCTCTGGCACATGCTGAGGACAACAGGATAGCCTCGCCATCTCGAGGGCATGCACGTCCAACCCCAACATATCATATCCAAGTGTCACTATGTAGCTACCGACCCTTGTGGTGTTCCTTGTCATTATAAAAGGAGGCCCAGGTCGGTCGAGAATGGGGGCGGAGAGAGGGAAGAGCAAGTTGTGTTTCTTCCCTAGGAACAAACTTTGTAATCATGTGATCATCCACCACATAGTAGACAGTTGCGGGATGTAGGGATCTACACATCGCGTCCTGAACCTGGGTTAAAAATCTATGTCTCTTTGTGTGATTATGTTCGTCTAGATCACCGATCGATCTCTCCAGACGTTGCGCCTCTAGCCGAACTAAAAGGGAGATCCACCATCCCCGGTGTCGAAATCTAAGACACGGCGGTAACATGTCACATTGTTACACTCTGTAGAGATGTGCTACTTCACCCACAAACGTGTTTAGCCTTGTTACATAACCAGACATCTTATTCTCGTTTATACTTCCATGGTCTAAGGCCTACACTAAGTTGCCCTCCCTTCAAAAATACTTAAGTCGTCATCCTGCCAGACAAGATGGGAACTTTACGAGCTCCCACCCAATGTTCTCCACTTTGGATCACAACCTGACCTAGTACCTCGAAGACATAAAAATAAGAAGGTCTACCTAACTTTTCTGTCCCATTCCGAGATCCATGGTTAGCATGGCCAATATGGCGCAGGAATCACTTACTATATTTCGTGTTAATCCTAGGTGTATTTTCGCGATATGATGGAACCTAGACCATATAGATTCCTAACCATGGTTCCAACATCCACCACAATAGATTAACCGAACACCCTAGATCGGTAACCCATACACCATATTTATTGTGAAAACATTATTTGCATTTTGAATGCAAGTTATAATGTAACAGCTTCGAAATGTATTATTTATAAAATAGTCCAAACGACATGCAATACTGAACTTGCCCCTTGATTGCAAAATTATACAATTACCATTCTTCTAGTCTTCATAAGATCCAAATTCCAAGAACAACATCATGTCCGGTAAGAACTAATGTTTAAAGAATTTTCAATATGCTATTATGCATAAGATATGATATGCAACTATTCTAACCCCAAAACTAACCCGCGTTGGTTTGATTTAGGTTTTTGGTTTAGGGTTTGAGTTCTTTGATTAGGTTTTATATGAATAAGTTATTTACTTTCATATAATATTTTCGGGAATTTGAATGGTATTAAACAACATTTTAAGTTATCTTAAAATATTCATTTCTTATTCATGAGAGAGTATTTATAATTTGCAAGAAATTCTTGTTGGTATTCTTTTATACTTCTTAAGTGGTATTGTTTTAATAGCTTAATCATTAAATAAATAAGGTAACACCTTAATGTTATATGGAAATGATAATCTTATTTGAATAAAGTGATCATTTATATCATCGAAACTATTTTTAAATTATTTTTAGAATTTTATTTCAATTTAATATTTTAAGGTAGAAAATAAACTATAAAATTGATTCTTATGTAAGAATAATATCTTAATAGTGTTCTAGATTTCTTTCATATGTAGTACTAATTTATTTTAAGTTGATCTTAATAACTTTATTACTTCTTGGTTTCTTTTTGTTTCATTTTATTTTATTTACTTTCCATTGAGGTTTTTATTTTAAAACTATGAACATTAAAAGAATTAGTCATTTTACTTTATATCCTTATGGACATGATAATTCTTAGTATTTTATTATTTTATACTAATTCAAATTAATATCTTAAAGTTTGAAATAAATAGAGTTAATTGTTTATTCTTAAATGAATAATGAGGATTAAAGTTTACTCGATCTCTCTTATGTATTGCTTAAATTATTTTTAAATGTTACTAAGATCATAAAGTTTAATATAATTACTTTTTTTACTTCAAGAAGAAAATGGTGTTTAATCTTATCATTGCACGCAAGATTATATTATATATATTTCAAGTATCACTATGCTATATTAAATTATTTTTAATTTCTCCTATAATAAATAGTATGTATGGGTTTTATTTGCTTCTAAATTTTAATTGAACTCAAATGGGTGAGATTTTAATGTAGATAAAGACATCTTATTTTTTAGAACATTTTGATATATTGTTTGTATTTTTTCTGATTTGTATTAAATTTACTATCAATTTTCTAGGTTCAAAAAATAGAGATGGTGTCATTATGACGTGAGTATGGCATCAACAATGGCCATTTGAGCTCACTAGAGCATGGATAGGTTGCTTGGATGTATGCGATGATAGGGACCTAGGATATTTACTAAACTCATCATGGGCGACTGTTTGGTGAGGTCAGATGGCCAAGATATACATCCAACTATGGAATTGGGGCTAGATATTTCCCCATGATGGTACAAAGGTATTGGGAGAAGCGCTAGCTCACCCTGTGGATGATAAGATAGTTATCGAAGTCTAACTGCTACCGGGAGACGAAGATTGCTCATAGATTCCAACGATCAGTGTTAGATAAGAAAAGATTTGATTCCGTTTCATAGAGCTCTAGAGGGAGTGGAGAGGAGTTGTGAGGAGTGAGGACTCTACGGCCTATTTATAGCTCTAGGGGAAGTCAGTATCGGTGATGAAAGAGATTCTCCAATAAAGTCACTTAGGTCCTCCCATATTGTGCCACCAAGCTTGCCTCTACATGCACATCTGGCATAACTTCCGCCTCCTCCCATCGCCGTTGTTGCCTCCCATCTGGCGCCTTCGCCACCTCCTCCATCTAGCGCTGCCGCTGCCTCCCATATGGCGCCGCCATGCTCCTAGTAGGCACATGAGACATGGAAAGACGTAGGTCCCCGTCGGGTCTTGCGTACCCGATGGGTGATGGGTCTGGTGGAGATTCTGACCCAACGACGGGTTCGGGGTCAGGTTGCGGGGGCAGGATGATGGATGAGTGTGGGTATGGGGAGCCAAACCCGGCCCCGAACATGACGGGTGCCATCCGGACTCAAGCGACGATGGCGTACTTTGATGTTCCTACACGAGAGCTCTATAATGACCCACGCGTCTGGGGTAGCTTAAATATCCTGGGACTAGGACCATTTCAAGGTTATTTCAGGTGATCACCATGATTCAACGACGAGCAAGGCGAGATCAAGACGTCTCTGCAATCAGGAGGCGGAAGACGACACTTTTGCAAAACAAAAAATAGCACTTGTGGACTTAGGTGAAGACGAGGTTGGGCTATGGGTTGGGCTAGGTTAGTTGCGTTACGTCCATTTATACGTCCATATTTTTTTCCTTCCAGTTTTCTTCTCTATTTCTATTTGAAATTCTAGTTTGAATTCTATTGTGAGTTTTGAATTTCTCTTTGGATATTTGAATGCATGGAACATATTTGAAACCTTGAAATAGAATCTTTGTTGAAAATGAATATTTTGAACTCTAGAGACTTTCTATAGGTTTTTTACATTTACTTATCTCCTATTTTTATCTTTATAAAATATTTCTAAAAAAATATTTGACATAAATATGTGGAAAGACTATTAGGTTTCTCATTTGAGATAAATATCAAATGAGTTTCCTTGTATTTTGGAAGTACATCATAAGATCTTGAATAACTCCAAAATTGAGTTAAGATACTTATAAAGAATGTGAGTCTCGGTCTTAAGTATATTTACTCCTAGCACATAACAGTGAATTGAAGTAGATGTTCTTATGATTTTATCATAAGAGAATCTTTGTGTGTTTACCCAAGTCAAAAATATTGAATATTTGTTCTTTCAGTCTATGTACAAGATTTTAGGTTTACTTCACCTAGAGACTTGTGATCATAATAACATCAACACAACGCTAGGGTTTAGTGTTAGAATAATTACAACCATAGGAAATATTCGTTTGATTGATATGGTAAAAATGAATCACAAAGTATTAGTGGAGAGATAGAGTTGAATTGTTCTCCAAGTCACTATGTCTTAATGTATTAATCTGAATGTATGCCCTAGTTTAGAATAGGGTATATCATCCACTTAATTTCCCCCATTCATTAAGTAGGAATTCTACTCATCAAAAGATTTGAAAGATAGAAAATGATTCTCAAAAATATTTGAATAGAAGTTGTTTGAGATCCTCTAGATAGGTTCTCCTACTCTTCGATCACTTAGAATATTAGCTCTATGGTGATGGAATACCTTTCCAAATATATCTTACTTCAATATTCTCTATGTTCATAATCATGTCCTTGACATGATATTCTCACCATTATTTACTATCATTTTCTTACTACACTCCTATTCAAGATTGTTATCTCAAATGGTAACTACCTACTCCAAATATGGATCATACTATTCATGATCCACATTACATATTTTTGATATTTGAGATTGGACATTGATATATCACTTGTCTTATCCTCACGTCACGTAATCACCAATTTATGATTAAATGTATACTCCAAGGTTTAAGAGTATATACTCATAATCATGGCATCTCATGGGTCTCTTAATAGTTAGTTTGGTCCTAAAGATCGTGGTTTTAACTTCCTAAGGAAATTCTTAGTGTTTAGGTGACTAAAACAACTAGACTTAAGTGGCTTCATGAATGATAAGATCTAACTAGGTACTAATGAGTTCTGAACACGATCTGGTTTAACTAGGTTGTAGTTGACAAGGTAAAGTTTTAGCTAGCCAAGGTTGGTATTGGATATTGGTATCATAGGTTTATCTCTTGGTGATCAATGGTTAAACTCTATACATATACAACTTGTTGGTTTACAAGTCATAGGTATCGTTGTGATATACTAATTCCTAAGATATTTTTTCAACTGGATCTTGTACTTAGTTGAAGTTATCCATGAGTAATAGGTGGCTCTAAGTATAGTTTACTTAGGCTAGTGTTGAACTCTAGGGTTCCTCTAGGTCAGGTCAAGGATATGCCATCAATAATTCTCAAGGTGATTTGATGGTGGTAGGGTGGTCTTGTTAGTGTATCAACTTGAGTATAGGATTTATAATGAATACTAGTCATTAAAGTAAAATTACTAAAGGTTTATCCATAGATTATTACTTGTTGCTTAGTATCAAGTATGGAACTCATCCTTTAAGAAAATGACTCTATCAAGTGATACATTTTAGGTTGATTCAAATTGGCTAATCAATGTCCCTTCAATATTGACTTAACTACTCTATTTTCAAGTTACTTTGATTCTCTACATGGACTCTCATCTTAAAGATGATGGCAATACTTCAAACCTATCTAGATATCTTCCCTCTAATTATTATGATTGAATGAGTTTGGATATATAGAATAGAATATATCAAGCTTTTGATAGATCAGGATTT
The DNA here is from genome assembly GCA_910589775.1 of Avena eriantha. Taxonomy (NCBI): domain Eukaryota; kingdom Viridiplantae; phylum Streptophyta; class Magnoliopsida; order Poales; family Poaceae; genus Avena; species Avena eriantha. The sequence goes on from OU342741.1 coordinate 351,384,563, forward strand.
AGTTAATAGACTTAATTGATGTCCTTTGTACTAGAGAACTATCTAGCATATGTGATGAAATAATAATATAAGAATGAATCTGATAGTTGTTCCTTAAGGATTTGTTTGTATTTTAGTTCAATTTTGTTTACAAGTATTACATCTAGCTCCCTAAAATAAAGTTCTAGGCTTCTAGCAAAGGTTATATCAAATTTTAGAGCACTCAACTTGATAATCTCTAAGGAGCTCTAAGCTCCCTAGAATTGAATCTCTCTGTGTGCTCCATGTTTTTTGTCGCTCATGGGATCCCTCCCATAGTGCCACCAACAGACGGTTACATGTCAGCTACAACCTCATAGTCGGTTCATTTTTTGTTTTTGTTTTTGAGAGAATAGCTGGTTCTTTTGGGTTAGAGTGTGGCGGTCGTACGGTTCCTCTCCAAATCCCAATCCTCCTTCAAGCATCCGCCAATTCTTGCCTGCCTATGCCACCTCCCGCTTTGCTGATCATTGGCTCGAGTTTGTCCCCATCTTGACCGATGATTCCCTGCTGCCGTTGTATTGCGCCATGTCGCTGCCGCATTGTAACACCCCCAAAACCCCTAATCAAGATTATCAAGTTCTAATCACCCAAATTTAGGGTTAACAAAAACTTTAATTCCAAAAATCTATATGAACGCACATGTGTTTTGCATTAGTGTAGAATTGATTGAAATTTCCATGTTTGATTGCTACAAATGATAAGAAATGGTTTAAGGATGAATGCTACATCATCTAGACCAATTACAAACAAAATCCAAAGAAAAGGAAATCAAGAATGAATTAATTAAGCAAATGGTCATTTTGACCAAAGTTAACCACTAGGCCACTTTAAGTGTTCCTAAAAGACAAATTCTAACAGAAACAATTCCACTTCTTTTCACCCCTTGCTAGACCAAGTAAAAGTGAATACAAGCAAACTTTAAAAACCCACAGAAACTATTTTCAAATCCATTTAAAGGACATTTGAAAATTGAATCAAGTGTATGTACTAAGATCACCATTTTGCAAAAACCATCTAAACCAATTCCCCTTGGCAAACCCAAGCAATCATAGACACTCAAGCTTAAGATCAAATCACTCACCAAATTTCATTTGAAAATTTCAAACTAAAATTCTTGTGGCCATTTCATCAAACACCTTGTTTACACTAAATAAGCATCTGCCTAACTTCACTGTTTGAGCAGTAATCCTAGACCAATTTGATCCTCTCTTAGCTCCCTTGTCTCCCCTAGTGTCGAGCAGCACTAGACCAACTCCCCCTGAGCCGTTGTGCACAGTGCAGCGCCGCCCGAATTTGGTCGTCGCCGGCTGACAGTGCACAACGTGCCAGAAGCCACACCACCCTCACCCATGACGCGCACCAAACACGCCGCAGTCTACCGCCACTCCCTGTCCAAGCCACGACCCCAGCCTTGCCCTGGACCACCCTAGCGACACCGCGCCCAGCCTCTCTGCGCCATGCCGAGAAAACACAAGCGTGTCGTAGCTGACCGCCTCGCACAGACCACGCCTCGCCCTCTCCGCACATGCGCCCACTTACCATGATCACCACAACCTCCCACACACCCTTGTTCGCTGCCGCGCGAGCCGTAGCACCCGCGCGCCGTCACAAACACCACCGCTCCCGCGTAGAGCATCGCACCCTCCCGACCAATCCACACCACCCCGTGCCGCGCCATTACTTCCATGATGATCACCAGGGAACTTCGCACCGTCCCCTAGCCTCAGCCACGCCGCTAGCCGCCTATACCGCCCTCGCTGGAGACACCAGCCCATCCCGCTCAGTCCCCTCGCCGCAGCAGTATAAATGGAGACCCCCACTGCGTCCATTCTCCACACCAACACCCTCCCCACTCCTCACAGACACTCCCTCACCCTTCTCCGCAGCAAGGCGATCTCTTCTTCGCCAGAATTTGGCCAGAGCCTACCGCTGCTGGAGGAGAAGGGCACCGTCGATTGAAGCCGCCCCAGGACCTGCCGCGACCACCATTCGAACCGCCGTCCATGACAACACCGTTCGCCTCCATCACCGACCCTAGACGGAGCCTAGGTGAGCCTCCACCACCGCTGGGAGAATATCATTTTGCGGCCTGAAAGTTGGGGTGTCCAGGCAACGCGGTACCCAAGTTCCCTGAAATCAGCCGGGATGACTACAGTTGGTGTGCCAAATACTCAGAGGGTCTTTTCGGCACGAATTCAACTTTATGTTTCAATACAAAAAATCAGGCTAACGGCCGTCAAGTTGGCCCCCCTGTCAGTTCTCGCCGTTATGTCGCTCTTGTCGCTCCCGTCGCTTAGGTGTCAATTAGGCTTGCAGCATTGGCGCATGCATCCATTACGCGTCTTCTTCCCTAGAGCGGCAATCTATGGGGCGTCGTAGCCATGGCGCGGAGCTAGGACGTGGACGAACCTACTCGACCCAGCTCTCCTCCTTGTAGGCTTGCAGCGTTGGCGCCTGCATCCATTACGCATCTTCTTCCCCGGAGCGGCAATCTATGGTCGCGTCCATGGCGCAAAGCTAGGACGTGACGAAGCTGCTCGGCCCCACTCTCCTCCCCATCCTGAGTCGGAGATCGCCCTCACCGTGGAGGCACCCATGGCACAGTGTGGGGACGAGAATTGGTTCCCGGTGAGATCTATCACCTTGTCAACCATGCTCAGTTCTGTTTTCCTCCTCTAGAATCCGAGCTCGCCGTCGCCGCGGTTGCACCCGCACCAATTCTGCCACCTCTGCCGAGGTCTCTGTGGTAGCTCAAGTTCTGGGGCTCTCCAAGTTCTACCATGTTGGGCCTGTAAGTGTTGTTGTATGTTAAACTAGCAAATCTCTTTTGTTCAAATCTCTTGGGCTGTACCAACTTCATTGTGTTTAATTATGAAAGACAAAATATAAATGATTTCTCCTAATTTCTCGCATAGAAAAATGCACAGCTAATTTCATATTCTCGCAGGGACTGGCCCCACTTGTTGAACCGGTGGCACTGCCATGATCTCCACATAACCACGTTGAGGTCTCGAACCGAAAGTTGAAGTTACCATGTTTCTTGTGTAGTCATTCCTCTTCCTCAGTCATTCCTCTGCAGTTTTTCCTAGGCGCTTCTTCTTCCTCTGTTCTAGAAGATGGGATGGTTAAGGCGGGGGTTTTCGCGAGAGAGTTATGCCTTGGTTGCAAGCTAGCCCAGGAGAAGAAGCGCGAGGAGGACAGAAAGCGGTTTCAGGATGAGCAGGGATCTTGGGACGGTGGCGACATCAAGCGGTTGAAGGGGAAGCAAGTCAAGGACGACAACAAGTGGTGGTGATACATTATGTGTTTGAACTAGATTTTAGTTTCTAGTTTATTATGTGTTTGATACATTTAGTTACTTCAATACAAAATTTCGACCAATTTAACTTGTTGATGTATTTCTTGACAATTATAATATAATCGAGCACTAGAAATATTTTGTAGTGTGCATGAGCATGATCAGTAAATATAATTGAACACTAGAAACTTTAAGGCACTCCATATAAAGGAGTAGATTAATATAGAAGGTTCACCAGAGACACCATGGTTATATTGTCTTACATGCCACACACAGGTAATAATTAACTAGAACAAAATAAAAGCAGGGGCTGCAGCAGGAGGTCGGGACACTGAGACGCCTAACAGGGCAGGGGTTTATCAGTAGGAGGCAGCGATAGCCTAGTCGATGGGATACAGGCCAGTCCTAACATACTCCTGGAGGAATTTGCCGTAGGCTGCGTGCTGTGCCAAGGTAATCGGCCTATGGCTTCTACCTCCGCCTCTGCCAACACCCTCCGTGTGCTGGATCATGCTGTTGAGGTCCACGTTGATTGCTCTGCCACAGAATGGGCAAAACAGTCTCCCCCTATGGTGCAAACGGATTAGCCCACACCATAACCGCCTCAGCATGTAGCGGCTCTTGTTGTCCCTGGATACCTTGCTATCGCCCACTTCATCATCATCCTCCTGTTAATTTTTAAGAACATAACTTAGAACTCATACATATGATTGAATTGTATTACAACTCAAGAATTAACAACATGTATATGTAAGACAATATATCTGTGGATATCAAAGATAAAGCATCTCAGCAATAGTTTGATCGATTCATATAGCATTTCATCTCAACACAATGACAAATAATTGCATCAGAGTGAATGTAGGATAAATCTAGGGGCCTCATAAGTTTCTTCAGGGATGGAGTAGGTGAACCAAGTAACAATTGCACAACATGTAATGTTGTTGTACATCGCCCCAGGTTCACTAACTCATCCTTGAAAAAATCTGACACCAATGTGTCTGCCTCTCTTTTGGGACAAATTTGAATCATTGACCATAATAAGAAATTGAAATGTAATCGTACAAAACATTTATTCAGGGATTTACATAGTCAGGTACAAAAACAAGCCTAAATATTGTAATTATAAATAAAAAAGCAAACAATTAATCTTCGGGTACATGTTAAAAATACTTATGATCAAAACCATTCATATACATATGCATCTTACCAATCATTAAAAGATCAGAAACAATTCAAGGATCATATATGTAGTTCCATATGAGAATAAATCTAGGGCCTCATAATTTGTTTCAGAGATGGAGTTGGCGAACCAAAGTACCAATAGCACAACCTATATTGTTTGTGTGCATTGCTGCCTTAGGTTCACCAACAAATCTCTAAAACATGACACCGTCATATGTGTCTCCCCTTGAACTCTTTTGGGACAAATTTCAATCGTCGGCCTCGGTGACAAACTAAAATGTAATTCTTATACACTGAATGCATGGAATAGATAATTCGAATATCATAGTTCTATGAATGTAGAATAAAGATTAAGGCCTCATAAGTTTCTATAGGGACGACGTAAGTGAACCAAGTAACAATTGCACAGCTTATATTGTTCTTGTACATCGATCCAGGTTCACTAACTCGTCCCTGAAAAATCTGACACCAATGTGTCTGCCTCTCTTTTGGGGCAAATTTGAATCATTGGCCACAATAAGAAATTGAAATGTAATCGTACAAAACATTATTTAGGAATATACATAGTCAGGTACAAAAACAAGCCTAAATATTGTAATTATAAATAAAAAACCAAACAATTAATCTTCGGGTACATGTTAAAAATACTTATGATCAAAACCATTCATATACATATGCATCATACCAATCATTAAAAGATCAGAAACAATTCAAGGATTATATATGTAGTTCCATATGAGAATAAATCAAGGGCCTCATAATTTGTTCTAGAGATGGAGTTGGAGAACCAAAGTACCAACAGCACAACCTATATTGTTTGTGTGCATTGCTGCCTCAGGTTCACCAACCCATCCCTAAAACACGACACCATCATACGTGTCTCTCCTTGAACTCTTTTGGGGAAAATTTCAATCATCAGCCTCGGTGACAAACTAAAATGTAATTCTTATACACTATGAATGCATGGAATAGATAATTCAAATATCATAGTTCTATGAATGTAGAATAAAGATTGCAGCCTCATAAGTTTCTACAGAGATGGTGTAAGCGAACCAAGTAACAATTGCACAGCTTATATTGATCTTGTACATCGCCCCAGGTTTGCTCACTCATCCCTGAAAAAATCTGACACCAATGTGGCTGCCTCTCTTTAGGGAAAATTTGAATCATTGGCCACGATAAGAAATTGAAATGTAATCGTACAAAACAATATTTAGGGATGTACAAATGCATCATACAACGCATTCATAGATCAGAAACAATACAAAGATTATATATTTAGGTTCCATATGAGAGAAAAATTAGGGCCTCATTTTTTTCAGCGATGGAGTCGGAGAACCAAAATACCAACAGCACAACCTATATTGTTTATGTGCATTGCTGCCTCAACTTCACTAACCATCCCTAAGAAAACGACACCATCAGATGCCCTTGCACTATTTTGGGGCAAAATTGAATTATTGGGCTCAGTAAGGAATAGAAATGTAATGTTATAGGCCTGCTGTGTATCGAAATCAACACTCAACTAGCAAACTCAACTAGATGGCAGATTAGCAGATTGGGGTTTTGTAACTAGACGGATTAGGGTTTTGTGACTAGATGGCAGATGCATCAATCAACCGATCGAATCATATATATACTACCCTACTTCAAGAGCAAAAGAATATGTACATGATTGAGAAAATCCTATGTATGAACAGTGAAAACTACGGCTGCGACTAGAGAAGCTAGCAATGTAGTACCTCGAACTCCTCATCAGGGACCTCCTCCTCGAACTCATAATTCTCCACCATTGCGTCGAAGATTTCTTGTACGGCGATGGGGTCGTCGATGTAGATCACCGGATTGCCTCCGCCTGCCGCCTGCCCCTCCCCCCATCTAGATCTGCCACTGGCACCACAACGTTGTCGGCCACTTGCTGCTCGGCGGCGACGGCTACTACCTGCTGCTCGGCGGGGATGGCTACCACCTGTTGCTCGGCGGCGACGGCTACCACCTGCTGCTCAGTGGCGACGGCAACTGGCTGGACGGATGAGCTCGCACCCTCGACGGCGCGGCGACAAGCGGCATTCATGCCCAGAGAAGACGTCTCCGCCTGCTTGGCGATGACCGAGCCATCTGCTGCTGCACCTTCAACTGGCTTCACCTCCGGCTCGTCTCCACGTGTACGCTTCATGGCGCACCAAGGGAAGGAGGTAGTGCAAACGAGGGAGCTTTGGTGCACGCGGAAGGTGTAGATTGGGGTCTTGGGACTAGACAGACTAGAGGGAAATGACACGAGCTCATGGAAGAAGAAGGTCAAGGGGGGTTATAAACACCGGACCGTTCGTAGTCCTCGAGTGGACACGTGTGGTAGGCGGGGGGCTACCACGATCTCTACCCTTTTTTCCGGTTCCCTTTTTTTTGAAACAGCCACGATCTCTACTTTAGAGCTGCATTGAAAACACGCTCATGGCAGACCTCGATTCCACTGCATGCAAGTGGCGCGGAACCAATTTCTAGCAATGTTAGATCTACTTGAGGGGGGCCCTTGACTCATGGAAGTTACTAGTGGTAGGGCCCAGTTGGAAGTGAGATTGAGAGCACTGCGTAAAAATGGGATATGTCTTATTAAAATCAAGTGGCAATAAATTGCAGTGTCCCGTCGACAACCGTGCACTCGATGACCCTGTTGCCCTGTGCATGTGTTGTAGTAGTAGTAGTAGTAGTAGGCTTTTCAGACTTGATTAAACTTGACATGACCGCTCGACGACTTTTTCCATGGACGGCAACATGTTCCTTCCTGTAGAAGTCTCGCTGAGGGAGACGTCAGTGCTGACTCACGCTGTACTGTGAAGGGAACGACGTGTGCAACGATCATCGTTGGATCACACAGAATCAACGGTTGGTGTGCACGATCCGTGTGACAACTAAGAAAACCAATCAAGGATTAGTAGACAGGGTGATAACAGGTTTGGGCTTCTATGAAAGATAGAGAGAGGGGGGAAAATATAAGTAGTACCACATAAAACCAAAGGCAAAACTGAGTAGTATAAAAATGGAAAGTGTCTTGTACAATGAAATAAATCATGGAATACATCAAATTATGCCAAGAAATATCCACTAGAGTTCATTGGATGTGTGTTCTTCTCATAAACCACACATGTATCCACCTGTGTGATTTCATGTATGTTCCTATAAACAAACCACATAAGGATCCACCAATGTCATTGGATGTGTGTTCTTCTCATGAACCACACATGGATCCACTAGTGTCATTGCATGTTTGTTCTTTTCATGAACCACAGCTAGAGTCATTGCATGTCTATTACTTCCATAAACCACACATGGATCCACCGGTGTCATTGCATGTCTGTTCTTTTCATGAACCATAGCTAGAGTCATTGCATGTCTGTTACTTCCATAAACCACACATGGATCCACCGGTGTCATTGCATGTCTGTTCTTTTCATGAACCACACCCGGTGTCATTGCATGTCAGTTCTTTTCATGAACCACATAAGGATACACCAGTGTCATTGCATGTCTGTTCTTCTCACAAACCACAAAAGGATCCACCAGTGTCATTGCATGTCTGTTCTTTTCATGAACCACACCCATTGTCATTGCATGTGTGTTCCTCTAGACAATCCACATAAGGCTCCACCGGTGTCACTGCATGTCTGTTCTTTTCATGAACCACATAAGGATCCACCAGTGAAATTGGATGTGTGTTCGTTTCATGAACCACACCTAGTGTCATTGCATGTCAATTCTTTTCATGAACCACATAAGGATCCACCAGTGTCATTGCATGCCTGTACTTCTCACAAACCACATCAGAATGCACCAGTGTCATTGCATGTCTATTCTTTTCATGAACCACACCTAGTTTCATTGCATGTGTGTTCCTCTAGACAAACCACATAAGGATCAACCAGTGTCACTGCATGTCTGTTCTATTCATGAACCACACCCAGTGTCATTGCATGTGTGTTCCTCTAGACAAACCACATAAGGATCCACTGGTGTCACTACATGTCTATTCTTTTTATGAACCACATAGGATCCACCAGTGTCATTGGATGTGTGTTCTTTTCATGAACCACACCCAGTGTCATCGCATGTCAGTTATTTTCATGAACCACACATGGATCCACCAGTGTCATTGCATGTCTGTTCTTCTCAGAAACCACATAAGGATCCACCAGTATCATTGCATGTATGTTCTTCTCAGGAACCACACCCAGTGTCATTGCATGTTTGTTCCTCTATACAAACCACATAAGTCATTTTATGTCTATTCTTTTCATGAACCACACCCGGTGTCATTGCATGTGTGTTCCTCTAGACAAACCACATAAGGATCCACCGGTGTTACTACATGTCTGTTCCTTTCATGAACCACATAAGGATCCACCAGTGTCATTGGATGTGTGTTCTTCTCATGAACCACACATGGATCCACCAGTGTCATTGCATGTCTGTTCTTTTCATGAACCATATCTAGAGTCATTGCATGTCTGTTACTTCCATAAACCACACATTGATCTAGCGGTGTCATTGCATGTCTGCTCTTTTCATGAACCACAGCTAGATTCATTGCATGTCTGTTCATTTCAAAAACCACACCCAGTGTCATTGCATGTCTGTTCTTTTCATGAACTACACCCGGTGTCATTGCATGTGTGTTCCTCTAGACAAACCACATAAGGATCCACCGGTGTCACTGCATGTCTGTTGTTTTCATGAACCACATAAGGATCCACCAGTGTCATTGGATGTGTGTTCTTTTCATGAACCACACCTAGTGTCATTGCATGTCTGTTCTTTTCATTTACCACATAAGGATCCACCAGTGTCATTGGATGTGTGTTCTTCTCACAAACCACATAAGGATCCACCAGTGTCATTGCATGTCTGTTCTTTTCATGAACCACACCAAGTGTCATTGCATGTGTGTTATTCAAACAAACCACATAAGTCATTGCATGTCTGTTCTTTTCATGAACCACACCCAGTGGCATTGCATGTGTGTTCCTCTAGACAAACCACATAAGGATCCACCAGTGTCACTACATGTCTGTTCTTTTCATGAACCACATAAGCATCCACCAGTGTCATTGGATGTGTGTTCTTCTCATGAACCACAACCAGTGTCATTGCATGTCAGTTCTTTTCATGAAACACACATCGATCCACCAGTGTCATTGCATGTATGTTCTTCTCACAAACCAGATAAGGATCCACCAGTGTCATTGCATGTATGTGCTTTTCATGAACCACACCCAGTGTCATTGCATGTGTGTTCCTCTAGAAAAACCACATAAGTCATTGCATGTCTGTTCTTTTCATGAACCACACCCGGTGTCATTGCATGTGTGTTCCCCTAGACAAACCACATAAGGATCCACCGGTGTCACTGCATGTCTATTCTTTTCATGAACCACATAAGGATCCACCAGTGTCATTGGATGTGTGTTCTTCTCACAAACCACATAAGGATCCACAAGTGTCATTGCATGTCTGTCCTTTTCATGAACCACACCCAGTGTCATTGCATGTGTGTTCTTCTAAACAAACCTCATAACTCATTGCATGTCTGTTCTTTTCATGAACCACACCCGGTGTCATTGCATGTGTGTTCCTCTAGACAAACCACATAAGGATCCACCGGTGTCACTACATGTCTGTTCTTTTCATGAACCACATAAGGATCCACCAGTGTCATTGGATGTGTGTTCTTCTCATGAACCACATGCAGTGTCATTGCATGTCAGTTATTTTCATGAACCACACATGGATCGACCAATGTCATTGCATGTCTGTTCTTCTCACAAACCACATAAGGATCCACCAGTGCCATTGCATGTCTGTTCTTTTCATGAACCACACCCACCGTCATTGCATGTGTGTTCCTCTAGATAAACCACATAAGTCATTGCATGTCTATTCTTTTCATGAACCACACCCGGTGTCATTGCATGTGTGTTCCTCTAGACAAACCACATAAGCATCCACCGGTGTCACTGCATGACAGTTCTTTTCATGAAACACATAAGGAAGGATCCACCAGTGTCATTGGATGTGTGTTCTTCTCATGAACCACACATGGATCCACCGGTGTCATTGCATGTCTGTTCTTTTCATGAATCATAGCTAGAGTCATTGCATGTATGTTACTTCCATAAACCACAAATGGATCCACCGGTGTCATTGCATGTATGTTATTTTCATGAACCACACCCAGTGTCATTGCATGTCAGTTATTTTCATGAACCACATAAGGATCCACTAGTGTCATTGCATGTCTGTTCATTTCAAAAACCACATGCAGTGTCATTGCACATCTGTTCTTTTCATGAACTACACCCGGTGTCATTGCATGTGTGTTCCTCTAGACAAACCACATAAGGATCCACCGGTATCACTTCATGTCTGTTCTTTTCATGAACCACATAAGGATCCACCAGTGTCATTGGATGTGTGTTCTTTTCATGAACCACACCTAGTGTCATTGCCTGTCAGTTCTTTTCATGAACCACATAAGGATCCACCAGTGTCATTGCATGTCTGTTCTTCTCACAAACCACATAAGGATCCAACAGTGACATTGCATGTCTGTTCTTTTCACGAACCACACTCAGTGTCATTGCATGTGTGTTCCTCTAGGTAAACCACATAAGTCATTGCATGTCTTTTATTTTCATGAACCACACCCGGTGTCATTGCATGTGTGTTCCTCTAGACAAACCACATAAGGATCCACCGGTGTCACTGCATGTCTATTCTTTTCATGAACCACATAAGGATCCACCAGTGTCATTGGATGTGTGTTCTTCTCATGAACCACACATGGATCCACCGGTGTCATTGCATGTCTGTTCTTTTCATGAATCATAGCTAGAGTCATTGTATGTTTGTTACTTCCATAAACCACACATGGATCCACCGGTGTCATTGCATGTCTGTTCTTTTCATGAACCACACCCAGTGTCATTGCATGTCCGTTCTTTTCATGAACCACATAAGGATCCACCAGTGTCATTGCATGTCTATTCTTTTCACAAACCACATGCAGTGTCATTGCATGTCTATTCTTTTCATGAACCACACCCGTGGTCATTGCATGTGTGTTCCTCTAGACAAACCATATAAGGATCCACCGGTGTCGCTGCATGTCTGTTCTTTTCATAAACCACATAAGGATCCACCAGTGTCATTGGATGTGTGTTCTTCTCATGATACACCTAGTGTCATTGCATGTCATTTCTTTTCATGAACCACACATGGATCCACCAGTGTCATTGCATGTTTGTTCTTCTCACAAGCCACATAAGGATCCACCAGTGTCATTGCATGTCTGTTCTTTTCATGAACCACACCAAGTGTCATTGCATGTCAGTTCTTTTCATGAACCACATAAGGATCCACCAATGTCATTGCATGTGTGTTCTTCTAAACAAACCACATGCAGTGTCATTGCATGTCCATTCTTTTCGTGAACCACACCCCGTGTCATTGCATGTGTGTTCCTCTAGACAAACCACATAAGGATCCATCGGTGTCACTACATGTTTGTTCTTTTCATGAACCACATAAGGATCCACCAGTGTCATTGGATGTGTATTCTTCTCATGAACCACACCTAGTGTCATTGCATGTCAGTTCCTTTCATGAACCACACATGGATCCACCAGTTTCATTGCATGTCTGTTCTTCTCACAAAGCACATAACGATCCACCAGTGTCATTGCATGTCTGTTCATTCCATGAACCACACCCAGTGTTATTGCATGTGTGTTCCGCTAGACAAACCACATAAGTCATTGCATGTCTGTTCTTTTCATGACCACACCCGGTGTTATTGCATGTGTGTTCCTCTAGACAAACCACATAAGGATCCACCGGTGTCACTGCATGTCTGTTCTTTTCATGAACCACATAAGGATCCACCGGTGTCATTGGATGTGTCTTCTTCTCATGAACCACACCTAGTGTCATTGCATGGCAGTTCTTTTCATGAACCACACATGGATCCACCAGTGTCATTGCCTGTATGTTCTTCTCACAAACCACATAAGGATCCACCAGTGTCATTGCATGTCTGTTCTTTTCATGAACCAAACCCAGTGTCATTGCATGTTTGTCCTTTAGACAAACCACATAAGTCATTGCATGTCTGTTCTTTTCATGAACCACACCCGGTGTCATGGCATGTGTGTTCCTCTAGACAAACCACATAAGGATCCACCGGTGTCACTACATGTTTGTTCATTTCATGAACCACATAAGGATCCACTAGTGTCATTGGATGTGTGTTCTTATCATGAACCACACATGGATCCACAAGTATCATTGCATGTATGTTCTTTTCATGAACCATATCTAGAGTCATTGCATGTATGTTACTTCCATAAAACACACATGGATCCAGCGGTGTCATTGCATGTATGTTCTTTTCATGAACCACAGCTAAAGTCATTGCATGTCTGTTACTTCCATAAACCACACATGGATCCACCGGTGTCATTGCATGTCTGTTCTTTTCATGAACCACACCCAGTGTCATTGCATGTAAGTTCTTTTCATGAACCAGACCCGGTGTCATTGCATGTGTGTTCCTCTAGACAAACCACATAAGGATCCACCGCTGTCACTGCATGTCTGTAGATTTCATGAACCACATAATGATCCACCAGTGTCATTGGATGTGTGTTCTTTTCATAAACCACACCCAGTGTCATTGCATGTCTGTTCTTTTCATGAACCACATAAGGATCTACCAGTGTCATTGGATGTGTGTTCTTCTCACAAACCACATAAGGATCCACCAGTGTCATTGCATGTCTGTTCTTTTCATGAACCACACCAGGTGTCATTGCATGTGTGTTCTTCTAAACAAACCACATAAGTCATTGCATGTCTGTTCTTTTCATGAACCACACCAGGTGGTATTGCATGTGTGTTCCTCTAGACAAACCACATAAGGATCCACCAGTGTCACTGTATGTCTTTTCTTTTCATGCACCACATAAACATCCACCAGTGTCATTGTATGTGTGTTCTTCTCATGAACCACACCCAGTGTCATTGCATGTCCGTTATTTTCATGAACCACACATGGATCCACCACTGTCATTGCATGTCTGTTCTTCTCACAAACCACATTAGGATCCACCAGTGTCATTGCATGTCTGTCCTTTTCATGAACCACACCCAGTGTCATTGCATGTGTGTTCCTCTAGACAAAGCACATAAGTCATTGCATGTCTATTCTTTTCATGAACCACACCCGGTGTCATTGCAAGTGTGTTCCTCTAGACAAACCACATAAGCATCCACCGGTGTCACTACATGACAGTTCTTTTCATGAAACACATAAGGAAGGATCCACCAGTGTCATTGGATGTGTGTTCTTCTCAAGAACCACACATGGATCCACCGGTGTCATTGCATGTCTGTTCTTTTCATGAATCATAGCTAGAGTCATTGCATGTATGTTACTTCCATAAACCACACATGGATCCACCAGTGTCATTGCATGTATGTTCTTTTCATGAACCACACCCAGTGTCATTGCATGTCAGTTCTTTTCATGAACCACATAAGGATCCACCAGTTTCATTGCATATCTGTTCTTTTCACAAACCACGTGCAGTGTCATTGTATGTCTGTTCTTTTCATGAACCAAACGCAGTGTCATTGCATGTGCGTTCCTCTAGACAAACCACATAAGGATCCACCGGTGTCACTGCATGTCTGTTCTTTTCATGAAACACATAAGGAAGGATCCACCAGTGTCATTGGATGTGTGTTCTTCTCATGAACCACATGCAGTGTCATTGCATGTCAGTTATTTTCATGAACCACACATGGATCGACCAATGTCATTGCATGTCTGTTCTTCTCACAAACCACATAAGGATCCACCAGTGCCATTGCATGTCTGTTCTTTTCATGAACCACACCCACCGTCATTGCATGTGTGTTCCTCTAGATAAACCACATAAGTCATTGCATGTCTATTCTTTTCATGAACCACACCCGGTGTCATTGCATGTGTGTTCCTCTAGACAAACCACATAAGCATCCACCGGTGTCACTGCATGATAGTTCTTTTCATGAAACACATAAGGAAGGATCCACCAGTGTCATTGGATGTGTGTTCTTCTCATGAACCACACATGGATCCACCGGTGTCATTGCATGTCTGTTCTTTTCATGAATCATAGCTAGAGTCATTGCATGTATGTTACTTCCATAAACCACACATGGATCCACCGGTGTCATTTCATGTATGTTATTTTCATGAACCACACCCAGTGTCATTGCATGTCAGTTATTTTCATGAACCACATAAGGATCCACTAGTGTCATTGCATGTCTGTTCATTTCAAAAACCACATGCAGTGTCATTGCACATCTGTTCTTTTCATGAACTACACCCGGTGTCATTGCATGTGTGTTCCTCTAGACAAACCACATAAGGATCCACCGGTATCACTTCATGTCTGTTCTTTTCATGAACCACATAAGGATCCACCAGTGTCATTGGATGTGTGTTCTTTTCATGAACCACACCTAGTGTCATTGCCTGTCAGTTCTTTTCATGAACCACATAAGGATCCACCAGTGTCATTGCATGTCTGTTCTTCTCACAAACCACATAAGGATCCACCAGTGACATTGCATGTCTGTTCTTTTCACGAACCACACTCAGTGTCATTGCATGTGTGTTCCTCTAGGTAAACCACATAAGTCATTGCATGTCTTTTATTTTCATGAACCACACCCGGTGTCATTGCATGTGTGTTCCTCTAGACAAACCACATAAGGATCCACCGGTGTCACTGCATGTCTATTCTTTTCATGAACCACATAAGGATCCACAAGTGTCATTGGATGTGTGTTCTTCTCATGAACCACACATGGATCCACCGGTGTCATTGCATGTCTGTTCTTTTCATGAATCATAGCTAGAGTCATTGTATGTTTGTTACTTCCATAAACCACACATGGATCCACCGGTGTCATTGCATGTCTGTTCTTTTCATGAACCACACCCAGTGTCATTGCATGTCCGTTCTTTTCATGAACCACATAAGGATCCACCAGTGTCATTGCATGTCTATTCTTTTCACAAACCACATGCAGTGTCATTGCATGTCTATTCTTTTCATGAACCACACCCGGGGTCATTGCATGTGTGTTCCTCTAGACAAACCATATAAGGATCCACCGGTGTCGCTGCATGTCTGTTCTTTTCATAAACCACATAAGGATCCACCATTGTCATTGGATGTGTGTTCTTCTCATGATACACCTAGTGTCATTGCATGTCATTTCTTTTCATGAACCACACATGGATCCACCAGTGTCATTGCATGTTTGTTCTTCTCACAAGCCACATAAGGATCCACCAGTGTCATTGCATGTCTGTTCTTTTCATGAACCACACCAAGTGTCATTGCATGTCAGTTCTTTTCATGAACCACATAAGGATCCACCAATGTCATTGCATGTGTGTTCTTCTAAACAAACCACATGCAGTGTCATTGCATGTCCATTCTTTTCGTGAACCACACCCCGTGTCATTGCATGTGTGTTCCTCTAGACATACCACATAAGGATCCATCGGTGTCACTACATGTTTGTTCTTTTCATGAACCACATAAGGATCCACCAGTGTCATTGGATGTGTATTCTTCTCATGAACCACACCTAGTGTCATTGCATGTCAGTTCCTTTCATGAACCACACATGGATCCACCAGTTTCATTGCATGTCTGTTCTTCTCACAAAGCACATAAGGATCCACCAGTGTCATTGCATGTCTGTTCATTCCATGAACCACACCCAGTGTTATTGCATGTGTGTTCCGCTAGACAAACCACATAAGTCATTGCATGTCTGTTCTTTTCATGACCACACCCGGTGTTATTGCATGTGTGTTCCTCTAGACAAACCACATAAGGATCCACCGGTGTCACTGCATGTCTGTTCTTTTCATGAACCACATAAGGATCCACCGGTGTCATTGGATGTGTCTTCTTCTCATGAACCACACCTAGTGTCATTGCATGGCAGTTCTTTTCATGAACCACACATGGATCCACCAGTGTCTTTGCCTGTATGTTCTTCTCACAAACCACATAAGGATCCACCAGTGTCATTGCATGTCTGTTCTTTTCATGAACCAAACCCAGTGTCATTGCATGTTTGTCCTTTAGACAAACCACATAAGTCATTGCATGTCTGTTCTTTTCATGAACCACACCCGGTGTCATGGCCTGTGTGTTCCTCTAGACAAACCACATAAGGATCCACCGGTGTCACTACATGTTTGTTCATTTCATGAACCACATAAGGATCCACTAGTGTCATTGGATGTGTGTTCTTATCATGAACCACACATGGATCCACAAGTATCATTGCATGTATGTTCTTTTCATGAACCATATCTAAAGTCATTGCATGTATGTTACTTCCATAAAACACACATGGATCCAGCGGTGTCATTGCATGTATGTTCTTTTCATGAACCACAGCTAAAGTCATTGCATGTCTGTTACTTCCATAAACGACACATGGATCCACCGGTGTCATTGCATGTCTGTTCTTTTCATGAACCAGACCCAGTGTCATTGCATGTAAGTTCTTTTCATGAACCAGACCCGGTGTCATTGCATGTGTGTTCCTCTAGACAAACCACATAAGGATCCACCGCTGTCACTGCATGTCTGTAGATTTCATGAACCACATAATGATCCACCAGTGTCATTGGATGTGTGTTCTTTTCATAAACCACACCCAGTGTCATTGCATGTCTGTTCTTTTCATGAACCACATAAGGATCTACCAGTGTCATTGGATGTGTGTTCTTCTCACAAACCACATAAGGATCCACCAGTGTCATTGCATGTCTGTTCTTTTCATGAACCACACCCGGTGTCATTGCATGTGTGTTCTTCTAAACAAACCACATAAGTCATTGCATGTCTGTTCTTTTCATGAACCACACCAGGTGGTATTGCATGTGTGTTCCTCTAGACAAACCACATAAGGATCCACCAGTGTCACTGTATGTCTTTTCTTTTCATGCACCACATAAACATCCACCAGTGTCATTGTATGTGTGTTCTTCTCATGAACCACACCCAGTGTCATTGCATGTCCGTTATTTTCATGAACCACACATGGATCCACCACTGTCATTGCATGTCTGTTCTTCTCACAAACCACATTAGGATCCACCAGTGTCATTGCATGTCTGTCCTTTTCATGAACCACACCCAGTGTCATTGCATGTGTGTTCCTCTAGAAAAAGCACATAAGTCATTGCATGTCTATTCTTTTCATGAACCACACCCGGTGTCATTGCAAGTGTGTTCCTCTAGACAACCACATAAGCATCCATCGGTGTCACTGCATGACAGTTCTTTTCATGAAACACATAAGGAAGGATCCACCAGTGTCATTGGATGTGTGTTCTTCTC